>JAFBJU010000703.1:141610-284368 GCA_016785305.1 Colistium nudipinnis | reverse complement strand
GAGAGAGGGAGAGAGAGAGAGAGAGAGAGACAGGGAGGGAGAGAGAGAGAGAGAGATAGAGAGAGAGAGAGAGCGAGAGAGAGAGAGAGAAAGAGAGAGAGCGAGAGAGAGCGAGAGAGAGCGAGAGAGAGAGAGAGAGAGAGAGAGAGAGAGAGTGTGTGCTCAAGTGAGTGTTTAAATGTCACTTGTTGTTCGGGGGGAAGGGGGGGCTTGAAGAGGGGGCAAGAGGTTCAGGTAGGGGTAAAGGGAGGGATGGGAGGGGTGGTGAATGGGGTGTGGGGAATGGGGGAGCCGTGAGGGGGTGAAGGGGTCTCAGTACTCACTGTATGGCACACACTCATACTGGATCTCCAAGTACTTGTAGGTCCCCGGGCATGGGTCTGGGAACACGTCTGACCCCGCTACCACCACACACTGAGTGCGATTGTTACACCTGCAATTGGAGACAATTGGGGACAGGAAGGGAGAAAACAGGCAGAAGTGAGGAAGTAAGTGATACAAAAACATAACAAGGGCCATTGAAAGAAAGACAAAGAGGTACAGAAAAAAAAAAAAAAACATCTTCAGGCTCTGAGAGACGAGGAGAACGGTAGGGAAGGGAGTAATTTCACACTAGACTAGATCATGTGACAGCTGCACCCGAGGGGAGGTGGGAAACAGACAAGGAGGGAGGGAGGGCCGAAGGGTAGAGAGAAGTAAGGAGGGAGGGAGAGGGAGGCAGGGGGCGGGCGAGTGACGCAAGAGCCTCCTCTCTTGGGGGATTGTGAGTGGTGGCAATTAGAGGTGAGAGAAAAGCAAAGGACGAGGCAAATATTCCACACCAGGTGCACGGGGGAAAACATTCATATGCATATCATACCTGATTGTAAACCGTATCGCTGCATGCCTTTCGCACATTCGCACACTCGGGGGGGGGGGGGAGGGGGGGGGGGGGGGGGGGGGGGAAACATTATCCATCCACAAGCACACGCACACCTACTCTTACACCCTCATGTGTATGCTCTCCCTGCCTTTATATCCCAAATCTGCGCTGCAATCACTCCGTCGCCTCATCTTTTCTCGCGGTCTCGCGCCATCCTTTACCCCCCCTCACTTCTCGTCCTCGCACCTTCCTTCTCACCCTGTGCCTCGGTTACATGTGTGATGGATAGCTGCGAGAGGGCTCCCATTGATCGCAGCTCAGAGGAAGCAGATGCTGAGCGCAAACAGAGCGCAGCCGAAGGAAGCCGCACGCGCACTCCTGCGACCCCCTCCAAAAACCTGCGCGTACTCACACAGGCCCTCGCGCACCCGCATATGCAGTACGTACTTTTCCTTTTTCACGGAGCAAGGACAACCGACTTAAGTAGTTAACACATCGGGAGGAGAGGCAGGGCAATTTGGAGGCATTGTGTTGTGAAAGGGTGCCACCGTGTTCCTGGGCCAGCAAAAGTCTCGGGCTCCAAACAAAGCCGCGCACACGGATCAATAGTTACCTCTGTGACATTATCTTGAAGGCGTCTGGCAGGTAGCACTGGACGTTCTCCATCTGGGAGGGGTCCGCGTCACAGATCTTGTCGTCGGTGCGGCCGTAGTTGGCCGTCTCCACCATGATGACATCGCTTCCAGGGCAGCGCAGCTCGATCGGGTAGCCCTCACACGCCAGCTCTCGACGCATCAAGCCGAAGGGCATCATTGACCGGCTCAGGGCTGGAGTGGAAAGAGGGCAGGGAGGCAGAGTTATTGATAATTCAATGAACCTTAATACTTTTAGGAGGCACTTTATTACCCGACCACGTTGTAAATATGATGTGTTCTATTGGACGGGAGCAGGCGGAATAAAAGCGGTTCCTATTGTCCTCAAGTTAAAAAGCAAATGAGCCATTATCGACTGGCCTTTGCGGAGAGTAATATTTCAGCGCTGTTGACGAACTGCCCAACGATGCCGTTTTCACACTGGATCATCACTGGTCACATATTGGCATTGAGGATTTGCAGCGATGCCGGCTTCTCCGAATGCCACCCCGTGGCAAGACAAACTGCGAGAGTTTTCGAACATTAACAAACTCCCACACACAGTCAGGCAGAAACTTCATGGTGAGCTCAACTGCGGCAGAGGCTGTGTACACCGCTATTCCACCCTCGGAAAGTGTCACAGCGGCACCTTGGGATTCACTGGGAGAGAAGGTAAGATTAGAACAAGCCAAAAAATAAAAAGAAGGGAGAACTAACGTCTGTGTGCACCTTCACCTCCGGGGTGGACACCATTTGCACACCCACTGCTGTTAATTAGCCAACTGAGAGGCATGACATTGCACTGCTGTGGCCGGCAGCGGGGCTCTTTGTGGAGAGGGATCTGCGGGGACAGCGGGGCACTCAGGGTTAATCGCCGAGCCAGGCTGAGAGGCATGCAAGGGAGCTGCATAGAGGCGCTGCGAGAGACACTCGCTGTCTCTTCAGTTCTCTCTTTAACTGCATATATTGCCGACTGACTCTACAGTCAGCGTCTCACACGCACGCACGCGCGCGCGCACACAAACAACAAAATGGCTGCCGTATTCCTTTACAGCCCAGGGTAGGGGCGAAGACAGAACACAAGTAGAGGGTGAGTGATCCGGCCCTGACGTTGCGTGTGGAGTTGAAGGACAACCGCGGTTGCTCTTTGCTGAGGCTCCTGCCAGCGACGGTGAGAGCTGCTGTCCATGGTGCTGAACTGCCTAAACTTCTTTGGGGAAATCCAACCCAAAGTACGGGAGCTGCATCAGAGACTGGCAGGTGTGGAGCTGGCCATCGTCCTGAAGGAGCACTTCTCCGCATTTTCGGCAGGCAGGACATGGCGCACATTTGGCTGATGGTGGGCATACTGTCAAAATCGAAACACTCTGCTCAAGAAGGTGGGGGGGGGGGGATTTAAAGGCTCTAAAACAGCGACTCTCACAACGCAGCATTTCCCCATGCCAGACAGTCTCAGCAGCAGACAAGGGCACTGAATCAGTCCCTCTCCTCCTCACTACTGCTGCTGCTTCTGCGGAAACCCACAGAGCAGGGCTGTTTTCCCTTCCCGACTCTGAGCTAGCACTGCTTAGGTTTCATCCGCTGTCCATTCAGGAGGGGTGCCCATCTGGGTCAATGTCAATGTCAGTCATCGCAGACATGCTCTGCAGCGACGCGCTACATGATTCACTGCCACCGGACTTGCTCGTATTTCTGAATGCCACCCATTTATGCAGCCGGGACTTGAGTTCCGTTGTGTAACTAACGCCATTAGGGCTGAATGACTCGCACAGACAGACTTCGAATCTTTTATGCCCCGCCAGCATGCAGTGCCAGTGCCAAATCGCAAAGGCCTAGATGCAAAAGTGCATACTAATTAAAGCACACAGAGACGCAAACAGCAGGCGAGGCCAGACAAACAAAGTCCCCACACAAATGCAAAAGTCCACCCAAGCAAATTAGCGCATACAGACGTAGTGGGCAGGCGACCGTGTGCACGTCCACAGTTAAGCACGCCAATACACGGATGCGTGCGCACACACAGGACCCTGGTGTCACAGCGGGAGCACAGTACATAGTGTCAGTGTGCGGCCTTGTTCTCTTAACTACCCTGTGGTGTAAGTACACAGCAGCATACAGCTGGCCAGTCATTAGAACCACACAGTGAGCTGAGGGGAGAACTGAAGGGGGCCACCAGGAGTGAACACACTCTTCCTCACACTGTGGACTAACACAACAGGAATACCAGCCCACATCAGAGAGGGCAGACCACACGTGGAATGTATTTGACATTCCTAACACACTTTATATGGCAAACATTTCAGGGCCATTTGAGCAACAATGTAAAAAAGCGACAATGGAAGGCGGCAGCTTTTAAATAAAGCAGCACAGAGAGCTGTTGATTTAATTTCCTGGCTGTTGGTTAGGTTAGGACTAAGCTGTTTCGACAGCAGTGAATAAATACAAATAAATTCTGCGCTGATATGAGCAAGTGAAAAATTTTATTGCCGGTTTGTGTAGATAATTTCAGTTTGTTGCCACCATCAATGCCTGGCATATCATCATTTATTTAGTCAAGGTGAGCTAAATTTGATCAAAAGAGAGGGGCTATGGAGAAAAGGGCTCAAATAAAACATAATGCGTATTGAATCTGAATGGTGTTAACTTAAACAGAATGCAATGTGTGACCCAAATCCGTTATCTTTGTCCTGTACTTCTTTTTCTGTCACGGCTGTCACAGCATACATTGAGCTCATCATTAAGCCGGTGCATTTCAATGGCGGAAGCCACCATAACAGGCCTATTTCTGGCCCAAATGCAAATCTCTTCCTCCGCCATATTTCACACTTACGCTCCCAATGTTTGACAAGTTCCAGGTTTCAAAGTGAAACTAACAGCAGCATGTCACTTACGGATATGTGACCAGTTTTTTTGAATGGCGTATTAACACCCAAGTGTGGGAGTTTGCTTTATGGATTCAGGATCAGTGTGTAGGTGTATGCAGTGTGTAGGTGTGTGTGCGTGTATGTGTGTATGCGTGTGTGCGTGCGCGTACATGGTTGTGTATTGGCCAGATGGCCTGAGGCCTCGCCGGAGCTGTGGCTAGCTCTGAGCTCAGCTGAGATGAGATGAGCAGAGGATAAGCTTGGACTGGCCAAGGGCTACAATTGTCCTTCACTCTGCTGGAATCCATTAAGGTTTCAGGGTCTCTTCATCCAACCCACACACACCCACACCCACACCCACACCCACACAAATAAGCACATGGTCATTTAGTCGTGCCTGTCAGACTCATAATAGCTGCATGAAAAAGTGTATTTCTCAGTGGCAGCCATATGTATAGGTGGATTTAATCCTCCATAGTGAGACTCATCTCTTGTACTTGTTACATAGAACTGTGATACTATATCTGTCTGCCACAAGAAATGGTTACCGATTGTCCCACATACAGATAATCATAATCAGGCAATTCAATTATTACACAAGCTAATTTGCATGGAGGACAGCAGTCTCTCTCTGTCTGTCTCCCGCTCTCACACACACACACACCAACGCACCGTGACACACACTCACACAGGACAGGGGTCTGGTGTCACTCCAGGGCAGCTGGTCAGAGGGGCTGAAGCACTTGGCAATCATAATAAAAAAAAAAAAAAAAAAAAAAAAAAAAAAAAAAAAAAACTCCATACAAATTAAGAGCAAGAGAGAGAACTGATTGGATTTGACTCATTATCCTCGCGCAGTAATTAAAGCCCGAGGGTGTATAGATGCATGGATCCTCCGACAAGAACATCATTTTGTAGAGGCTAAGCTGGTCTTTGCACACACTCGTTTCTTTCTCTACCGTTGCACGTCTCTAAATGCACTCTTGCTCTCATGCCCACATGCATTGACACACAAATGTTGGTAAGGATCCGATATCATTTGGAGATGAGGAGAAATGACCTGACCACACTTGAATAACATTAAAGGAAAAGATTGCTTTTTTCACATCACTCGCCAGACACTTTTTATACCTTTAGAATGATGGAAGTTCACATTATGAAGATACAAAAATCCCTCCGCATTGAGACTTTCCAGCATCAGCAGTGTCCTTTCAAAGATAAAAGCACCATTTTCAATGATTCAGGCAATTTGACCTTGGAAGATTCTCTAAAGAGTGTTTTGTGGAAATAATTAAGTTGGAGAGTTTGGCCTCGCAGGGAGCCAGAAACAGCCACACTTGACTTTGCAACTTAGTCACAATAAGAGATTATACTTTTGGAGCTCTGTTGCCCGAAGGCTGGCTTGTTAGCTGGCTGGCTAACTGTCTTTTGGGGGCAGAAATGTGATCAGCCTCTCTTAGCCCCTCAGTTGGTTCCAGCAGTAATCTTCTAATGCTGCACATTGGAAAAGCATTAAACCATAGTTCCAGAGGAACATTTTCACCAAAGGTTATTGGAAGTAGAGAAATTGTGACTGTTTCTTGTCATACTGTCTTTCTTAAAATGAACACTATTACCACTTCTTTTTGCACCTTACAGCTGTAATATCATAGGCACAGGGCATACATTCCTCCCAGGCCAAACGAGCTGACACTCTCACGAGTTTCCGTTTACTTCTTTAGCAAAGCTCAAGTCATTTTACAGTCATTGGACAGAACTGAGAGGTCTCAGTGATGGGAATGCCTCTCTCGGAGAGCCCCATCCACTACCAATTTCTCCGGCACTTTATCAGCTTAGCGCGTATCTTAGCGACTCACTTAGCCCTGCGAGTTAGCGTAATGACTCGCTGGAGCATGGCCTGTCACCACAGACGAGCAGAGGCGACGTGGCCAGAAATGTCACATCAAGGCAGCCTTCAAGCTGAGGACTTGTGACAAAGTGACTTCCTGAGACAACCCTAGAGGCCTAACGAGAGGGTACAGGGGTCGGGGCTGTGGAACTACGTTATGTGTGTGTTAAAATGGGGGGGGGGGGGTTAATGTGTGGACCCTGGCAGACTTTGCTTCATGGTTAGTAATAAAATGAGGGTATGGATAAGATTAAGGATAACAGTAACTCCACTTGTACCATAAAGCGACAGGGTTTAGAGTGCCAAAAGTAGGCCCAACTGGGGTTATGCCATATCAAACGCACCCAAACATTGGAGAAGGCAGAGAACAGAAAGATTTTGTAAGGGTAAAAAGAGTGGGTAGTGCTGGTCTCAAAGCTAGGATGCCATCTCATCTCCTCCGACTCGTCCGCCTGTCAGGTGAAGAACTCGGAGAGGATGAGATGAGAAGCGACTGTACGGAAAGTCACCAGCCTCGCTGCGAGCTCAGAACACAAAGCAGCGCCAACATGACACACATCCACTGCGATGGAGCCAAGTCGAGCTTACACACGGGGAGGGAGAGATGGAGTGGCAACAAAAAATGAGACGGGGTAAAAATAGCAAAGGATAGAAACTATCCAACTGGATGCTGGCAGAGGGTGAATACGACCACCCGGCCTTTGTGGAAGCTCAAGGTCGCCGATATGAAAGGAGGCAGGCAGACATATTTGTGGGAGAGGGCAGAGAACACAGAGAACACAGACAGCCTTTCTCCTCAGCAGCCGAGTCCTCTCACTGAACTAAATTACAGCACAGCCCTTAACATTACATCATTCAAAAGAGAATGAAATGTGCCCCTGCTGCACACCCTCATGTTTTTGCCCCTACTCTTGCGGGCCGGCACATGCAAACCCCAAGCCTCATCCATCCTCAACCTTGAGAACCCTCAGCGTGTGTTGACAAACGGTGCTGTAGGGGGAGGGGGGGGCGGGGGGGCGGGACCGACTCGCAGGCAATCGCAGACAGATTAAGACAGGCGGCTAAAAAGCCACTGAGACACTGAGCAACACGCACACACAAACCCGAGGAGGGAGGCGAGCCCAGACGTGCTCAAACTGTCAAATCACTCCACTGCCGGCCTTGGCGCCTAATTATGCAATAAAAGTGCCTCAGTAGGGGGGGGGCTCAAAGGTAGGAGATTCACTTTGTGTAAACTATGAGTTGCGCCACAGCCCCAACACAACTCTGTTTCAGTTCCATTGTGTTTCCATCACATATCACAAGAGGCAGGCCGGCAGTCAATGAGTCCGACCTAGATTCCCATCCATAAACAAGGGCGGAGTACATGTGCAGGTGCTGCAGGGGAAACAGCCACGGGGATGAGGGGGAGAAGCAAAAACAGAAACAAGTGAAACCGAGAGAGGAAAGCGAGAAAGGTGGTGAAATACCGAAGGGAAGAAAGTGATATGAAAAAGGAGGGAGGGATAAAGTGTGTGTGTGTGTGTGTGTGTGGGGGGGGGGGTTCTGAGTGAGAACCATGCGAGGCCTGCTGTCAGAGAGAGGTATATCAAGTAAGTATTTGGAAGACTTGCAAGTTACATCCGGAGGCATGCTGGTAAAGATGAGTGTGGAAGCCCAGCCGCTTCATTAGACACTTAATTAACCTCCTTATACTCTGAGGCAAAGGTGTGGATGTGTGCACAGTGTGTCTGTGTGTATTTACCGCGCATGTTTATTAGCCGATCGATACGTTTGCAATTATATGCAGTGTATGACGCTCCTGTGGCCTCACGTGCCGACGAATCCCATCTCAGTGTATGTTTCCTTCTCTCCCTTTGTGTTATTTTCTTTTTCACCTCAGCACCAGCCCTTGATCCCTCATCCAATTTCATCTGCCCGGAAACTCTTTCATTTATCCTCCCTACTCCTCCTCCCATGCCTTCACTTCACCTCTCTTATCCTGCCCCCTAACCTCCTCTTTTTCCTTCTTTCCTTCCCCCTTCTCCTCTTTTACTCCCTCACACCATTTTAGCAGCTTCTCCACTCATCCATCTCTCTACTCAGCCCCCCCCCCTGCCACTTTACTCTTCCTGCCCTTGGCTGCCAGCCGTAGGCTGCTGCTGGTAATTATCAATGTGCGGTCCACAAAACACGCGAGAAGCAAACGCACACGTTCTCCAGCACATGACGTGTTTGAAGCACACGCACACGCGCGTAAACACACAGTCCTTCACGGCCACAGAACCTCAAAGTTAACCAGCGAGGCCCTGGGAGAAAAGAGGCAGCCATCACACAACTGCAGTAACTGGAGCACAGTCCCAAATCCTCTATGTAGGAGCATGTTTGTTGTACACAAATCGATGCACACAAACTAACATACCCCGACGCACACGGCTACAAGCAAACACAAACAAAATGGGCACAGGCGCACGCGCACACAGTGTGATCAAATGAGGCAACAAAAATAATGCACTGTCCCCGTGTACACGTGCAGACATGTGCATCGCCTTCAAAGAGAGGTTTGAAAGAACACGCCGCCATTCCGCCCTGGCCTATCCCTCCTACTCCCGTCCGCCCCCGACTCCCAATATATGTTCAAAGGCCATCCATTAACCTTTCACTCACACAGTCCTCCCTGTGATCTACTGCTCTCAGCCAAGGGCTTTGAAGAGCACAGCAACACCCCCAGCACCGGAAGGCAACAAACCAGAGAAAGAGGCAAAACAAGTGAAAAGACGGAACTAATAAGCACACGGATATGTACAGTTAACAGATATGAGCCACAGGGTAGGGAAAGACAGACAGAGCGCGGGGGGGGGAGTTGAGACTGTGGGAGGAAGGTTGGATATAAAGAAGTGGGCTAAGGGTCAGAGGACCAAAGGCAGGAGTTCAAATACAGGGCGGGGATAGCGGCGAAGGAAGAGGAGCAGAAAAATAAGACCGAAATAAAGGCCAATAGAGAGATAGAAGGCCAACAGAAAAGAGGGCTTTGGGGAATGACATCACAACACCGAGAGAGGGAGTAATAGCCATGGTGTTAGTGGAGAGAAAGCAGAGGGATTGGCTGAAAATCGGAGGTGAGTAAGATAGGTCAGGCCCAGATAGTTGCTCAGATAGGGATGCAAGGAGAAAACGCACACATACACACAAACACGAGAGGCAAAGAGAGAGACAGACTCAGGGGGGGGGGGGAAATGTTTTACAGCAGTTCTATTCTTCCAAAATCCAGATCGCATGCAGCAATATTCACAAGCTGCTAGATTGGCAATTAGCGCGAGTGTGGCCTGTGGAATTGGCAGAGAAAAAGACAGTCCAACATATTCAAAGGTCATTTGCAGACAAAATGAGACGGTTTACTCGTCTCGGTTAACAGAGACGCACGACCGGCCAGTTCTGATAGTCTTGGTCGACAAGGCGAAAACTTGACAATTCAAGCCTTGTCCGAGTGTATACATTGAAACGAAGCCTCCAAGTAATCTACGTCTCTGGGATTATGCAGCTTAAAGAATTTGGAACAGAGAGGCCAACTGTGGTGCTGACAATACGTTTCAGGCAACACGTGAAATGTGGAGCGTAAACAGAAGCCAGAAAATGCACATCAAAAAAACGCACTCATTGATTGCGATCGAAACAGCGCCACGCGGGATGAATAAACATAAAAATCCAGCCCACCTTTGACAGCAGCAGTTATTGTAGCGCAGGAGCAATGGCAACCGAGTGTGGGGCGGACAGGTTTACTTCTTTCACCAGTTTCACTGTAATTCATTATTATCGTGTGATTTTGATGAGCTGATGTCCCGCACGCCTTCAGCGGAGCGCTACGCCATTTCAGACCCGTCTGATAGCTGCAAGTGTCGTTTACGAAACGTACATGAGGCAACATTACATGCTGTTCAGCAAGAAGCGTACAAAGCAACGTGAGCGGCCCGACTGCTTTATTGCCTCCTCGAAATGTTATTGCCACAAGCCCGTCGGAGAATCAATTCTTATGAATTAGTGAGTGGGTCGCAGTTTTGAAATGATCATTTTCATATTACAGTATTGAGGGACTGGAAGCCCACCCTATACTGGATGTGGTTTCAGGTCAAGGCATTTTTGTTGATCTTCGCTCAGAATTGCAAACAGAGGGCTGAGCAACTCGTAGACCCACACATAGCTTAGTCATAAAAAAATTAAAAAAAAGAAAAAAAAAAAAGCGTCCGGCTTGTAAAGGCAATGTGAATTATTCATTTGCATTATGAAAACCAAAATAGTGTGCCGGGATCAGCCCTCATTCAGACATCCCGTCAACATCCAAGGACAGTCAAGAGACCAAAGCCCTTTTGTGGCGGAGAACGGCTAGTCGCCCATCTTTAAATAACAGCCAGGGGAAAAAAGTCAAAGAAGGAAAAAAGCCAGGCCGAGGAGGGGAAGAAAAATGTCTGCGCGTGCACGAAAGGACCAGGGGCCTTTCCACACGACTGATCGGAGAGCAAAGGCTTAAATACAGAGGAGAAGCGAACAGATTCCACCAGTCAGCTGGCACTGCCATCCTGATACGTTTGTCGCACGCACGCACAAATGCTAAAACACACCGGTGGACAATACCGCACAATCCCAAACAGTATCCTGGATTTAACCAACTTGCAAATGCGCACACATTGCCAAAACAAACTTCAAGTTGCCTGGCGATGGTCTGGCCGTTCGCGCTGGTGCGGACACACACACAAGAACAGCTCGCCCATGCACATTCCGGTGGGCCAAACGAAAGCATCGTCACGTGGAGGACGCAGCTGCCCGCGGGGGCCTGCCACATTAAGCGAGCCTAATGCGCTGCATTTGGGTGGCGAGAATTCCCGAGCATTGTGGGGGGGGGGGGGGGGGGGGGGGGGGGGGCGATCAGCGGGACATTCTGTCGGTCGGCGAATGCACGTCAGTCATGCAGGTAACCCGCCGGTACGGGCAAGTGGAGGAGTTTTGTATATTCTGTTTGGAATAGGACTGGGCTTGTAAGAATTTGCGTACATGTATGGAAATATTGTGATTTTTTTTTTCTTCTATGTTGGAAATGATTCCAAACAACCACTGGATTTTAGAGAGAAATTGAACATTTTCAACCGTGACTAAAACAGACGGATAATCACTGTGTGCCATATATATATATATATATGTATATATTTGGAAAGCGCAGGTAAGAAGTGCGAGTACAAAAGCTGCTGCTGGTTGGGGACAATCCGCTGCTTCCTGATGAGAGCGCACGTGCGAGTGTCAAGGGACAAATATTGAAATGTGCAGCCAGGAGTGGAGCGGGGTTCAAGCACGGCAGATTAGTCAGGACACCGAGGAAGCGCAGGGGTACACATTAGACTGTGGAGCCATGTGCGATGATCCTGCAGGTTTCCAAACGAGCCCTGATTAGCCTGAGAGCGATTTCGGTAGCTCCAGTCACATCAGAAAGTCGGCTCTCTTCCTCAAATTCTACTTGGCTTCGCCTCTCTCCTTTTCCTGTCCTGCGCTTACGGTCAACCGCGGAGCCAAAATACAGCTGCCGATATTATGCAATGAAAGGGGGCGCGGGGTGCTGATGAGACCGGGCCGAGGACATTGTTTCATTCGAAAAATAGATAAATGATGATAAAAAATAAAAAAAATAATGAAACCAAATATTCTACCAGTGCCAATAGAGATATCATTCAATTGGTTAACAAAAGCATTATTAACACTCATGCCAGCTCACACAAACATAGACACACGTACACAAACACAAAGCGGCACGCTGGCAAAAGGCCAAAGGTGTCCAATTGAACAGAATGTACAATACACAGAACCAATGTTACAAAAGCAGCCAAATTGATATCGGGGGAAAAAAAAAACCCCGGCACCCACTCAAATTAAAACGGCATCTGGTCAATCAGAGCTAACACGGAGGGACTGATAAAACCAACGCTAACGATGGCACACACACACACAAACACATTTTAATTACACCCTCCCTCCCTCCCTCCCTCAGGTTCTTCGACTCCTCCTGCTCTATCACTCGCCCCTCCCGGTGGAAACAGTGACTCTACCTGATGATGCTCCTCCTCCTCCTCCTCATGCAAGCTGTCCATCACCCAGCGGCTGGTTGGCACAGATCTGACTGAGAGCATACAACAGATGGTGTGACGCCGTCTGCGTGGCAGGCCACTAGCAGGACACCCGTCAGACCCTCCGCTCCCTCCTCGGCGCCCTGACTCCCGCTGCGATCCCAGTCCCTTCCCTGATGCACATCCCCCAATTCATGCACGCTTGGTCATTTAAAAAAAAAACGTACTCATTTACAGCTTTAAAGTAACAAAACAGCCACCGGCACCAGCGTGAACTAAGTCAAGGGTTGTCGAGGAACGACAAAAAGTACGTAACTGGCTGGATCACAACAGGCAAGGATTACTTTCAGAAAAAGCTCAATTTAATTCTGAAATTTAAAAAAAAAATGTCAAGGGGCCATCGTCAAGGTCAAACCATGACAAAAAAAAAACGATACTGTAAATGAAATAACCACACAACAGAACAACATTTGATTTGGATGATTAAGTCTTGAATTCGGGGGTCTCATTTTTCATATTACTTTCAGAAAAAGCTCAATTTAATTCTGAAATTTAAAAAAAAAATGTCAAGGGGCCATCGTCAAGGTCAAACCATGACAAAAAAAAAACGATACTGTAAATGAAATAACCACACAACAGAACAACATTTGATTTGGATGATAAAGTCTTAAATTCGGGGGTCTCATTTTTCATCCAGCATTTTTTTTTTTTTTTTTTTTTTTTTTTTAAATCTAACATAGCGACCTATGCCCACACACACACTCTTCAACATCACTTCAGCCAAACTAGGTCACCTGCTGCCGGGATTACAAAAGCCAGCCCATACACACACTCACACACACACACACACACAATCAAAATGAAACGTCTTATGGAACAGAGCACATTCAAAGAAATGCACACGTGTGGCACCATTACACGCGCGGGTTCTCGCCTAGACTCTCGCCGCGCTCCAACGAACATCAAGATGACAAGAGATTTTATTGACATACGCACTCGCCACCTCAATCGCACACACTGTCTGCTGTGGAGACCGTTTGCTCAATCAAGTGCAGCGCTTCGAGCCTGGTCAGCGAGTCAATATACTTAGAACCTAACAATCACAGCGAACATATAAATATTACATCCTCATGTGCAATAACTTGGCAGCGACACTTATAGTTGCACATTGAATACAGCGGGAACTCCTGTGCAACAATACAGTCTGGCTCAGGGAGCCAAGCAATATTATACAATGTATGGCATAATACAGACACATAAATAGCAAGTAGTGAATTCAAATAGACATGAGTTGTTTAAGGCGATAATATCAAACTACGCTGACTGACCGATGTTGATATTTATTACACACCTTGCGAGGACGGAGCGATGTTGCTGAAAGCCACAGCACAGGTGAAGATGAGCCGAACTGCAAGCGCCATGTTGGAGGCCGACGAGAGGGCGGGGCTAAAGCGTGGGGGCCCGAAGCAGGCACAGGTGAGCGGGGGGGCACTTCCTCAGCTCACAGCCTCCCTGAGGGGGATCCTGCGGGGAGAAGAGACACGTAACAGAGAAGTGTTATCGATCGGCCTAATTATAGTTGGTATTAAACTAATTAGTCAAGCGAAATGGTGGTCTCGCGTCTTCTTTTCATATTATTTCTGTTCTAAGTGTCACATTCGCATGAGGCAATATCGATTCATTTATTTTGAAATAATTCCATGATTGTGATAATAATTCCAATTTCGGGATTGTGACTGGCATCGTGTCGTCATAGGACAGGTTCAGTCAGGATGGGATAGGAGGAGATGGGAAAAGAGGAGAGGAGAGGAGAGGAGAGGAGAGGAGAGGAGAGGAGAGGAGAGGAGGAGCTCCCCCTGTGGTGGTCAGGTAGCATGATCAGACGAGGAGATCTGAGGCCATTTTGTGCAAGATGGCATGGCAACAGCTGCCGCCACTACCAGCTCATCACTCCTCAGTGTTTGACCGCTTGATTGAGTCCGACATGCTACATATGGTTAGGGGTTGTTAGCAGAGCTATATCAAACATGCAAAAAATACATATCTTCTGTGTGTGTGCGTGTGTATGTGTGTGTGTGTGTTTGTGTGTGCGTGTGCGTGTGCGTGTGCGTGTGCGTGCTTTGGCATACAGGCTCACACTTCTCATTTGCCTAATTTAATAAATCACAAAGTGGAACTTCAGCTCTGATTCTTTGACAGCCGAACCTGCCTTTGCACATCCAGGGTAAGACAAACAGAAAATATGAGAGTAGTATTGTTGGATTGTGTCAATGTATTTGTGAGTGTGCGCACACACATGTCAGGGGTATTCAGAGGGTTTCTATTGATCTCTCGACATCCTTTATTTGACTGATCCTACCAATTTTTTTGTAGAAACTGTAGAAGGACATAAAATAATAGATTAACCATTCATGCACTCTCTTTCTTTTTTGTCTTTCTGTCGCTCTCTCGCTCTCTCTCTCTCTCTCTCTCTCACACAGACACAAACACCCACGTTTACAGACCTTTTCAAACCTCAGCTATTGCAAATGTGGCACACAAAGAAATGTAAATAGACAATGCACAAGACGGATTCCCTCAAGCTTCAAACCGCACAATTCGACAAAATTCAACATGCAAAATCTGAGCAAGCGGTTTTCCACACTACTGGGGCACTTACTTATATCCAACTCTGAAAAACGTATAAGCAAAAAACAAAGGTGTTTAATACCAAAGCCCTTAATTCCATACTCGAAGTCAACCACTTAGATTGATACTGTAATTATGACAATAAAATCCCTGCATCTATGATTTTTTCGATTTTTTTTTTGTTTTTATCTGCACGCTTGTATTTTTATACACGAGGAGCACACACAACAACATGCAGGCGCGGCCAAGCTCTCTCATCCTGGCAGCCAAGATGGCAGGAACTGAGTGACTGGGTAGCTTTACCCCCTCTTGTCATCAACACTGAATTGGCTTCCCCTCCACCTCTCCAACCCCTCCCTTTTCCTGACCTTCTCTGATATTTACCCTCCTCCCCAGTGGCAACTCGGCCCGCAGCCACCGACCTGCCTGAGTGTCTCTGTGTGGATTAGTATGTTGGATGATGTAGAGTGCGAGCAAGACAGAGTGGAAGGCAAAGGGAGGGCAAACAGTGAGGAGAGAAAGGGAAGGCACAACACAGAGTACCAAGCAGTTCCAAAGCAGCTGTTCTTTACACCACCGTTCATTTCAAGGTATAAGGCACGCACACACACCGACACATGTGTATACATTTGAGTATAAGTTTCGCTACCACCAGCAGTAGCTGTGAAAAAAGGATGTGCTTAGGGAGGTTTGGAGAAACAAAGAATATACGCGATAGACGTATGTATTATTATTATTATTATTATTATTATTATTATTGGTGTTGTTGTTGTTGTTGTGTAAAAAACGTGATCCCGTCTTGTGCATGGCAGGCCTTTTGGTCTCCAATCTTTCTGGATTTAATAACTAAAATCTTTCTTTCCTCTTCCTAATACATCCTTTCTCAACTCTTTTCTTCTTTTGGCCCTGCTCCTGTCGGTACTGTTCAACAATAACTCTCCTGTGGTTCCAGAAGATGAGTTGGTCCAGGAAAAGAGAGCAGAGAGGGAGCGAGGGCAGGATGTGGAATGAAGGAGGGAAGGAGGGAAAAGTGCACGGTGGATAAATTGATTTTATTTTGTGACAAAAAAGAAGGCTAGCATTACACAACGCTCCATTTCAGTGTGGCAGGAGGGGAGAACAGAAGGAATGAAGGACGGAGGACGGAAGGAAGGAGGGATGGAAGCCAAAGTCAAGGAAAGAAGAATGAATGCACAAAAATAGAAGAAGCGTCGTGCATTCTGAGTGACTAATTAACACAGAGCAGAAGGAGAAAAGGAAGTAAGGAGGCAAAAAATAAGGGGTGAATGGCTTTGTGAATCAAAAATAATGAATAAGAGAAAGTGGGAGGGGGAACTTGTGAAAATATCCAAGTGGGAAAAGCAAAGGAGTCGTAAAAAAAAAAGTGAGAAAAGATTTTTTATTTTATTTTTTTAGAAGGACATATATTTATTCCGCTTCATTCGTGCGGAGGAAGGTTTGGAGGTTTTTGAGAGGGGTGTCTTCGCCCTCTGCGGCTCTTCCTACTTGGAGGATGTTACACGCCCGAGGCCGGAGCCTGACCGCTTGCACTTATCTAATCCGCCATTATTACCGTCACCGTTTCTCGTCTTACAAAGCTGAACATCGGCACCCACGGAACGGGAGAACGGACAACCAATGTCCCTGCACTGGTGGCGAGGGGGCGAAGTCGCACGGGCGAGGAAAAAGCGCGAGGCTGGGCAAATGACAAGTCGGCCGCATCGACGCGAAGACGCGTGGCGGTTTTGACAGAACTGGCGGCGGAGTTCAACTTGGAGCAAACACCTTGGTCGTCTCGTTTCGAACGCTACCCTCTGCTTCTCCGCCGATGCGTCTACGCGGCCGCCTCGATCCAAAGCAAATAAGCTCATTATCCACCGCTATTGGATCGTTGCCATAATCACCGCGATCATTAGGATCTGTTTGCCTTAGCAGATGCGCTCATCCACAACACGGTGTCACCGGTCCTTTTTTTCCCAAAGGGGGTTGCAGGGCGAGGGGTACGACTGAGGGTTGTGGATGTCGGTCACAAGAGCTTTTGGTGTCGATCCCATCGTGCAAATCATTTCTGTAAATGGGGGATTTCCGATGTTAGGAGCGTTACCCGACCGCCATCAAAAAAAGGAGGGAGAACAAAGCGTTCACATACACAGTTTTTTTGCTGCATTCTAAAAAAAAAAAAAGCCCGCTGCAACTCTCAGTCGCCTTTTTTTTTTTTTTTTTTTTTTTAAATCACTGAGGGGGTATCTGATATCCCAGTGCGCAAAACCAGGTATGAGAAGTTTCGAGCCAGAACACACACCGCTGATCGGACCGCAGCTTGAAGGGGTACGACTGAGGGTTGTGGATGTCGGTCACAAGAGCTTTTGGTGTCGATCCCATCGTGCAAATCATTTCTGTAAATGGGGGATTTCCGATGTTAGGAGCGTTACCCGACCGCCATCAAAAAAAGGAGGGAGAACAAAGCGTTCACATAAACAGTTTTTTGCTGCATTCTAAAAAAAAAAAAAGCCTGCTGCAACTCTCAGTCGCCTTTTTTTTTTTTTTTTTTTAAATCACTGAGGGGGTATCTGATATCCCAGTGCGCAAAACCAGGTATGAGAAGTTCGAGCCAGAACACACACCGCTGATCGGACCGCAGCTTGAAAAGGGCATTATCCACCAAAAAAAAAAAGCTTGCCGCTTACCGCAACTGGCGAGCGGGCACAACGAGAAGGGGCGTCGCGTCTCGCTCAGTAAACCGAAAAGCGAGGTGAAACTGCTCCAATCAATATCTGTAACCAAGTAAACAAACAAACAAAAAAAAACAGTCAATCCAAATACCACCCACTAATATTGGAATAAAGGGCAAAAAAAACAAACCACACGACTTTACTCGGTGCTGTTGGGAGCAGTCAGGTAAGTGACAGGCACTTTACTTGACAGCAGAGCATCACTGGACTCGGTTGAAGGCTAGCCATGAAGTATCAGACTTTGATGAGACGGCAGAGAACGACAAAAGTGTATGCTTTGCCTGGGGGCCTTTAAGTAATTCTCCCCCTGACTCATCGGTGCCGAAGCTTTGTCACACTCGATACTCTTTTGTACTCCCTCTCTTTCTCTCTCTCTCTTAGGCAGGAGGGAGCCATAGCAGGAAGTGTGACAATAATTGAGGATGAGCAGGAATTCATTAATTACTTCTTCGCCGCCGCAAAACGAATCAGTCGCCAAAGTGACTATAATTATCCAACTTTTGTTTCCTTTCGACACGTAACGGACATACCATGAAACATCATTACCATCGCCATCTGCGATCGAAACTTTGCCGAGTGGGAGGAGGGATTTCGTTGCCGTCAAGCGCGCCTTACAGGATCCGTAGGCAGGACAGTCGCGTCTAACCCCGTGATTACTCAAAGTAGCCACGGCGATCATTTGGACACGTCCACTCTCGCAGTGTGTGGGCGCGTGCGTCTCTCAAACCTGCCCATTTCAGGGAGCGCGTGGAAAGTAATCCCTCCGGACGCCAATGTCCATGACATTTCCAAAAACAACAGTAACCAAGTGCAAATGTACTATTTAAAACCTCAAAACAAGAACTCCGTCCGTCCTTTCCCGCGCGTTGTGCAATCCCACCTGTGTCTGCTTAACAACAGCTGCCAGAGCGAGATCAAATCAATGTCACTGCAGAAACAAAGTCGCTGGCATTTTGTATTACCCGCTGCCCTTCAACCCCTCCTGTTATTTTCATCTTCCAGTCGGGCCTATCACTAATCTCCCCACTAATCCTTTTTTGGTAAGGCCATCGGGAGCAACCAGAGCGTAACAGCATTAGATATTATTCCCTCACGAATACCTGATTCTAGTGCGCGTGCGTCGACGCACAAGCGGCGGCACCGAGCGGGGAACGGATCGGCTACTGTAATGGTAACGCCGGGGCATTCATTTCGGGGCGGATAATGTCGCTACTCTCGCGGCGACTACGCGGGCACATTGGGGTCAGATCAGCCCAACACATCTCCATTTACTGCGGCGGGTCAGTTAAGGCCGGAGTGTGGTCGAATCTGGCTGGCTGCAGCAGCAGGGCTGTTTATATAATGACACCATTGTGCCGGCTGTGTGCAGATGGAACATCAGAGCTCTTGTAATGGCCTGTGTATTAGGGCCAATGTGTTTGATTACCGACTCCGGGAGAGTGGGGATAGGCCGTGTAGTCAGCAGGGAATGAGGCTCCCTCCAAAACAGCAACCCAGGGAGAGAAAAAAAAAAAAAAAAAAATGAGCTATTTGAAGAAACAGGAGGAAAGAGAGGAAGAGACAAAGGAAGCAAAAAAAAACAGGGGTAGACTGTAACGGAAGTGTGCTTTAAGGGAATGCAAATGAGACAAGGGAATCTGCAGAGCTGCGGAACACAGCTGAGGGATATCAAACAGAGCCAGTGTGGCTGTCAAAGAGGTAAAGGCAAAAGGGGTCAAAGAGGGAGGGGAAAAGGGGGGGGGGGGGGCGTAAGAGAGCCCCTCGCACTTTATTCAATAGGCACTTCTGGAGCACTTTTTTTTTTCCCCAGCTTCAGCATCCGCCCTCAGCTGCAGCTCTCCACAAACCCCCCGACCCACACACCTCCTCATCTCCAGAGTCTATACTTTAACTATTATATGTTTCTGAAACAGTAGTGGGTGGGGGACGGGGAAAAAAATGCGAGAGCCCGGTATTCAGAACAGAAGGATGGAGTATCTGAGGAGGGGGGGTCACTGTAACCGCTGCATCTGTGAATGAGAGAAAGAGATAGCCAGCCAGCCAGTTCATCAGCAGTGACACCACGCAGCGGAGAGAGCACGCTCCCCGGCCTGGTCCTCACTGTCTCCAGTGTGGCCTGTGATTTATCGTGGCGCCGGAGCGCTTGTCACTGTTCATTATTACTGACGCAACAGGAGGCGACGCCAACGCTCATCAATGCTCACTCTGTGATGCCCGCCACAGCTGCCAGAGGAAGTGACCTCACTGCCCACCTGTCTTGTCACACAAACATTGGCCCGGGCTCCACGCTACTGGGTTCTTTCATCTTCCGAGGGCTCAGACCTTCGACCCGCTTTGGCATTTACCTCCTAAGCAGCCACCCCGAGAAATAAAAAAAAAAAAAAAAAAAGGAACACATCGATTCGACACCATTTTGCACGGACGACATTGAAATGTGTGACGTAAAGAGCGCAAAGGTCCGTGGAGAGCAGCACTATTTTGAGCGACATCTGGCAGTGCACTTATCTTGACGTTGACCTTTTATGCCGCGCTTTTAACTCCATTTCTTTCCCACTGCCGCACAACCTCGCCGTCAAATGAGATACACTCAGCATCAGTCAAACCTGCGCCGTCAACTTGGCCCGAATGAGCTGCGTTTGCAAATCGATGGGAGGAAATTAATAATTCACAGTGACCATTAAGTCTCCACAACAAGATGGATAACTGCTGGCCCCCGCCGACGTTAATCTTCAAAGCCACCAACAATGGATTATGATATAACATGATCATGCTAGGAATGTGTACCCTGCGGATTCTTGCTCCCTCCCGCCCTTTGCATTGAGATGTCGCATGGCTGTGACTGGCAAGCCGCCACCCCAAGTGGCTGTGCACCGCCAGGCTTGGCCAGATCCATCTTCATTAAGGACAGACAGGGCGCTGTGTGTTGTGTGTGTGTGTGTGTGTGTGTGTGTGCGTGTGTGCGTGTGTGCGTGTGCGTTATCATCAGTGTCTACTAATCTGAAACATCCAGCAGGACAACTCCGGAACACTTTGTGCGCTCCGCCGCACCACAGCCAAGCCTCAACTACGTACAATTACGCCGCTCAGACACGTGCCTACAGGAATTGCCGAGCATTCACATCAATACAAAATACTTTTACGCTCCTTTTACAGTATTCACAGCTCACTCTCTCTCGCGCTCTCTAATGAAGAGGCATGCCACACAATTAACAGATAACGCATGCTCATTCTTTAATTAGGGAAGATAGACAATAATTGCGCGTGGAGGAAAAAAAAAAAAAAACCCCAAAAAAGCATCCGTAAGTGTTTAGCTACCTCTGGGATTCACTCACTGCTTCCTACTGTGGTGTTGGTGTCAGAGTATGGCAAGAAGCGCATGATCGTGGCCGGAAGCGCACGCACACGTTCGCCCCAAACGCGCACACTCCCACATGTTCACACGCACAGAAGAGCCCACCGGGGGAACCACATGGGATGGTGACCTAGTTTAGATCTGTGACACAAAGTAGAGCAGGGATTCAGAACAAAAAGAGACGGTGACATTTAAAAATAGGTTGACATTCTTCTCATCTCATTGCTGGCGCCCATACAATGGAAGTATCCAACTTTTGTGTCAAGGGGCACCGTCAACTCATTATTTCATCCCACTTTCACCTTGCCTCTCCAAAGATCCACGCTCCTGACGGCGACTAGTAAGAGTCTGGAGGATCCAAACTGACCGGACGGAACGAAAAGCATGTATTTAAATTAGATTGCGCAAGCCACATCTTCGAACCGGACCCTAAATGCAGTTCATGAAAGCTTAGTTTGTGTGACCCTGCCCCCGAGGCCCCGATTGTTATCATGGTTACAGACATGTCATTGTACATGCACATTAATATGCACAGCTATGGAACATGTAAATAAAAAGCCCGGCAATGTGAGCAAACCCGAATATCGTTTCAAAATATTCGATACAGATGGGGCCTGATTTCAGGTGTCAGGTATCCACACACACAAAAAAAAAAAACATTCATTCTTTTTCCTCAGTGGTTGCAGACAATAACCCTTTTTCTGATTGTATGGTGCTTTGGAAGTATACGCGTTGCAAAATAACACTTGATTATCGCACTATTAGCACATACTGTTTAAGACCATTACGACACCCCCCCCCCCCCCCCCCCCCCCCCCCCAAGACCATTACGACCCCCCCCCCCCCCCACCACCACCACCACCACCACCACCACCTCTCCTTTGCTCGAGCACAAGAGAAACAGTAAAACAAACATGTCCTGCTGTTCTGTTCTTTCTCTCTCAAATATACCGTTTTTTTTTGTTTTTTTTCAGCACATACAGAGAATGGACAACTTATGGAACCCCCGAGTGTGTATTATTGTATATATAGAAAAAACGTCTCGTATTATAAGCCATTGGTCTCTTTCTCCAGGTTGTGACACATTAGTTTGAGAGCATTAGTTTGAGGCAGGAGCTACACACACAAAAAAAAAAAATGACTCGCAGAGCAGTTTGCATCCTGAGCACTTGGGGCGCGCATGCTCCTCACCTTTGATGCGAGTGCACTTTAATTAAACTTAAGAGTGTATCCCGACTTTTATCAAACCCAGAGCACTCTCTCACCTTGAAAGCTGGGCAGTAGAGTACCCAATTTAGGGCAATTTTAGCAATTCAACCAAACTCCCAACTTTCCAAAAGTGCAGTCGCCTTGACCCTCTTCACCCATCTTGAGGATTTTGTTGTGCATCGCTAGAGCAGTGTTTGTCTCTTCATGTGGATGGCGAACATCTCTGCTTTTCCCAAGTGAACATGTCCAAGATTTGTGTGGCCCAACATTGTGTGTGTGTGTTTCTGTGTGTAACTGTGCGTAAGTGATTTATCTCATTTGATAGATGCGACCCCAATCTGCCGGCCAAGGTTATCCAACTTTCGGATGGGCAATGGGCATCAGGAAATTCTGACACAGCAGGCTGGGTTGACGTGCCCCAAATTCCAAAACATAGCCGTCACTCACTTCCTTTAACTCTACCTCACTCTGTCTGCTATTGTCACACTCACATATGCACAAAACGGTGCATAAAGGCACATTGTCCCACATAAAGTGCGGCACAGTGGACGTGTCTTGGTAGCTACTCAGAAAAGACTAGATGGATCTCACCAAAAGGGAGAATAAATATGATGACACTATTAAAAAGTGTACACGTGGAAATTCGATAAAAAACAAAAAAACAAACAAAAAAAAAAACATATTTTCATATTTCATTGAGGAAAGGCAATTATGCCCATTTTGGATTTAAAACAAACAAACAAAAAAAAGCTCAATGAGACCCACATTGTACGCCGTTGGTTCCTATGCAGTCCTCCGGGACAACCCTGTCTTAAAGCTATGCTCGAACCTACTGTCCTATTCTGACAAAACATTAAAATCGACTCCTTTTTTTTTTTGTTGGGCCCCCAAATAATTTTCCTGTTTCGAACCACACACACCGTCCCACAAACAGGAAAAACGCGCGCATGCCATCATGCTGTGCGGCCCCAGAGAGGGAGGGGCGCTGGTGAACCGACTGTTGGAGGGGAGCAGGAGGAGCCGCAGTCCAGAGCGCCAGGGCCTCAGTCAGTCAGCCAGTCAGGCTGCAACAGGTGCTGCTTTCCACTGCCTGCTCCTGTTAATTACCGACAGCACAGTGCTGGAAACGCTTTGCCAGGATCCACACCAGGCGAACACCCATCGGGGCATGGAAAGGATCCGCAGGGTCTGTACCGAACACCTCCCCCCACCGCCGCTTTCGAGACTGAAGCTAAGCAAGCGGACACACGCGCACGTGCACGCGCACGCACACGCACACGCACAGGCACAGGCACAAAAGCATGCGCACCAAAAGAGAGGCGCGGACACCCCAAAGCCGCACACGTGCGTGGGTATGTTTGTGCTGTCACAGTATGTGCGCTTGTATAATGATTGCGCCTTGAGACGCGTGTACGCGGACACACGTCTTTAAGGGGCTCTGCCTGTAACCAGCTTCTTTCTTTTCTTCTCCGTTTGGAATCCTCCATTTTCTTTCCCCGCCATCTCCTTCTGTGCCCCGGGGGCCCGAGCACATCAGTTCATCGACACATTTTGTTCTGGTCGGTGGTCTCCACGGAGCCTCCCGTTGCATGTGACCTTTATCGCTCCTCGTGCCGGGAGTCTCGGGCATCGGGTCACCGCGAGCCGCTTCCTCCGCCTGCCTTTGTTCGGGGGGGGGGAAAAAAGGTTCGGCAGAGAAAGGGAACCGAGCGCATAAAGAGAGATGAATCCACAGAAGGCTAGTACTGTTTGTGCACATCCGTCTTATCAACCCTCCCCCCAGTACATATATCTCTTCTACCCTTCCGTCTGTGCCCCCACCACACACCCGACCGCCCCCGCTTTGTACTCTCATGCTCCCCTCCTTGCCTCTGCAGTTCTCCTCATCAGATCGCAGTTTGCTTCATTCCCATAAATAATGGAGGAGTTTTTGACCGAGTCAAAATAAAGAACTCTCAGCCAATCAGGGAGGCGCTCTCAGACCTTCGGCCCACCGCCGTCAGCCAATGGGAACGGAGCTTTGGGGCTTCAAATGAGATCAGAGTCGGTGCTCTGATCCCATTGAAAGGAGAAGTAAATTATTCAGGTGACACTCTCGCTGCAAATTCCCCCTAAACTAGCACCGTTGCTTTTCTCTCTGTGGGGGCGGAGAGTGCATTGAAGGAAACCGTTTTTTTGTTTGTTTGTTTGTTTTTTGTTTTTTAACCACACAGTCATAGATTGGAAATGCAAATAGGCACTCCGTGACAGCGGCACCCGGTAATAAATTGAAAAACCCGTAAAGATAACTAATCACACGCAAATGAGCCGATTATCTTAAACATGCAAATTAAAAACATATTTGTAGGAGGCATGTGTATGTTAATTGACGTGGCGGCACCCTGCCCATGAAATATATATCCATATGCCATACATTAAGTATAGAATAATCTTCTGCAATGGATTCGGATAAAAAGATATGGATAACAATTAGCCGCCTTCGGTACTCTGTAGCAGTCTCTTTTGCCCTCATTAATCTGACATATGGCGCTGACCCAAGTTACAAATTGAAGAAATCTCATTCTAGTGTTCACGGATCTGAGCGGAGGTTCTCCAGATATCCACATCAAAGCAGGGCGCTGGATCTGCATTCAGGCACGATGGGTGAAGGGGGGGGGGGGGGTGGGGGGGGGGGGGGGGGGGGGGGGGGGGGGGGGGGGGGGGGATGCGCCGCTTGCTGAAAGCCCTGTCGGCCTCTCTCTCTCTCTCTCTCTCACTCACTCACTCCGTCTCTCATCCCCTCAGTCTCTTGGCCCTCTGACCTGTGCAGGTCTCACGTTCCTGACTCCTCTCTCAGCTAGCAGCCGATCGATAGATGGATCTGACTTTACCCCCGACTCAATAACCCCTCGTGCGCCTCCTCTTCCTCTGAGGCGCGCGTGCGTCCATAAGAGGAAGGCCACGGGTCTGCCTGGGCGAGTTTGCGCTGGCGAGGCATGGTTTTCGGGTTCTCTTGGCAGAGCTGTGCATGTGCGTACGTGTGTGTCTGTGTCTGCCAGCTCCAGTCTCTCACCCCAGGGCCTAGAAGCCACGGCAGTGAGAAAACAGATTGATTTCTCCCCCTCCCACGCACAACAATTAACTACACAGCGCTCAATTAGACACACGCTGGAGACGCCTTCAGACAAGCCTTTTGGCTTGACCTGGGATCTGTTTCCTGCACACTGACCTATTGTACTTTTTTCACCCCTCCAACCGACACACCAAGAGTGGCGAGAACGGGGGGGATCCGGTGAGGTGAGGGTAGGAAAGTGTTTTTGTGCCCTGCGAAGGAAAAAAAAAAGTTTTTTCCAAGGAGTATGTGTCCCAGCACAAAATGAGCCAAGATTATCTTTAATGATGTCGACGGTGTGCGGTTTCATTATCGCCAGCATTCGCACGCACGCACACACACACAGCCCCACAGCCCCACAGCTTGTGCTGCAAGCTGAGTAGGATGCAAATTTAAAGGTAGAGAGATTTCGGTGGCGCGTGGAAACCTCTGTATCAGCCACCCCATGTCCACCTTGGGGACCCATATCAGCGTAACACATGTTGATCATCCAGTAGAGGACAAACAAGGTTGTCATGCCTCCGTCAGCTTTCTGTCACTTTTCATTTCACAAGCGAAACACTCCAGTGAACATGTCTGTCTCTGTATCTCTCTTTCCTTGAGCCAAGACATTTGTCTGAATTTCCACTATGTCTTCTCACTGCTGTGGTAAACCGGGCTTTGTTTGGTGACATGGATGTTCATTGTCTAGGTCTTTTTTTTTTTTTTTAAGGAATTAAAATGCAACTGTTCAATATTTAATTCCTGCCACACAGTCCAATTAATCCTGCCGTGAACGTCATTGTGAATAGCATTCCTTTCTCAGCATAAAATCACCAACAACTGATTCTAGGTATTCTAAAGAAAACATCGAATTTGCAACAAATTCGCTTTACTAATGAGATACCCTGTGTACAAAATTAAAATAAGTATTTCTTATTAAAAGTAGGAAAAATGGGTTATCAGCACATTAGACTGGAGCTGTGACCATTATTTCCACAGATGCTGGCTCAGACATTAATTGTGATCCACTGCTGCATGGCCAATTCATTCCAGAGTTTAAGTGTGTCATTCATAACACGGACTAAGGGAGATAATGGAATTTATGTGAGTGTGTGTTCGTGGGAATATGTCTTTATTAGGTTGTGAGGAATAATGTTGGCGGGAAAAAAAAACATTTCTGGGAGAACATTTACATGTTGTGAGGCCCTTTTGGTTAGTCCTCACATTTTCCAAGGAGTTTGAGGCATTAAGACTTGGTTTATCATGAAGTCGTGATTCTCATGTTGAGGAGCTGCATAATGACAAGCCTGTGTATGTGTGTTAATGAGTGTGTGTGTGTGTTTTGTGCGTTTTGATGAGAGACAGACAGGATAAAGAGCAGAGGCAGAGAGAGAGAGAGAGCGAGAGAGAGAGAGAGAGAGAGAGAGAGAGAGAGAGAGAGAGAGAGAGAGAGAGAGAGAGAGAGAGAGAGAGAGAGAGAGGAAGAGCGAGAGAGAGGACGATAGAGAGAGAGAGAGATAAGGACAGAAAGAGAAGGAGGGAGAGGAAGAAACTGAGATTCATATAAGTACAAGCTCCAGTGAGTGTTAACATTTCTAATTATCTCTCTGTCACGTCTACAGGCTAAGAAGATAACACCTGAAGTCACCAGTGTGGCAGAGCAGGCGCACACACACACACACACACACACACACACACACACACACACACACACACACACACACACACACACACACACACACACACACACACACACACACACACACACACACACACACACACACACACACACACACACACACACACACACACACACACACACACACAAACAGTCCCGTGAGCTCGCACACCTCCCCTGTGCCCCTCCATGCTGGGATCTCCCTCTGGATGATCGCCTCCACCTCTCGCTCCCCTTGCCCCGTCTTTCCCCGTCTTTCCCCTGATTCCCTAGTCGCCCTCTTCGTCTCCCCGCCGCTGGTCGTGAAAGCCTTGGGGAGTCCGGCTCGTGGGGCTCTCCTCTGTCGACTCTCGCGATGTCCACTCGTCCCCCCTTTGCCTTTCTTTTTATGTGCACGCAGGAGAAGACCGGTGATGCATTGAATGTTTCCACCGGCCTTTATCCTTGTCGTGCCTATTGAACATGGCTTATAGCCTGTCTGTTATTAAATCCCGTGCTGAGGGGCTATCTGGTTGCTCCACTGATCAGATAAGCACCAGAGGGAAGGAGGGGCGGATTTAACTGGTTTTAGTAATCGCAACATTCATCCCCCCCCCCCCCCCCCCCCCCCCCCCCCCCCAAAAACAACATTCCACCCCCCCCCCCCCCCCGCTTCCTCCCTTATCCACGCTACTGTATGTCCCCACTGAGGGATTTGCATTAATTCTGCAGGCTATTTTAGACTCTGTTGCCATATAAATGTAAACACCCCCCCTTTTTTTTTCCCTATACGGGCCCGAAACATAATATGATATTGCCCAGTACTGCACTGCAACGCTACTATAGCTGTAGCAAGCACAGTCAACCGCCTATATTCTACAACTCGCTTAAGGGCTAATGAAATATTCACAGACCTGAGTGTTTCAGCAATATCTGGTGCTGTGAAGCTTTTTAAGGTCAGCTTTGACTTAGACGCCTACTTGCCGGTCGGGCCCCCCCTTTCTTTTGTGCCTGTGATTCCATGCGGAGGGCATTTTGGCAGCGTTAGGCCATTCTCCTATAACTTTCCTCTCGCAGTGCCTCAGCCATCCACCACCCCCTGTCCTCCAAACCGCAAGCGGTGGCAAAAAAAAAAGAAAAAGAAGCCCTTTCAGGCCCAGGTCGGGCTGACTCTCGGGGGCTCTTTCAGACCGTTCGACGCGACAGAGGCATTCACAAAGAGGAGACCCCTTGAAATATTAATCACACTCGAATTAACAGAGCTGTCAGTCAGCCCCGAATGCACGGGCGTCCAAACTGCGTGGTCTCCAGTGCTACAGCGGTCACGGGCACCGTGAAAATTTGAAAATGCCAATTTTCTATGGCCCAAATATGAGTGCTACGCAAGCGCGTTTGTCAAGAGGCACAAAAAGTGTCCTTGCCCACATTGACAGGCATCCAAATCACAACAGCCTGGTGTCAGCTACCCAGCATCCTGGTCAGCGGCAGTGAGCCCCAGCCGATCCGCTGACGTTCCCCGAGCTATGGCCCGACGTTGCCTTCGCCTCCGCGGCCCCACTAGCCAGCTTGAACAGCACAGAGGTCCAATGTGATTCATGGCATTTACCCTACCCAGCCCCCGAGGAACCCGGAGCTCTTTTGCTGTGACATCACAGCTCGGGCCCCGATTGGTTACCAGATGGCTGTCCCGACTGGATTCTGGCCCAAACTGTGCAGGCTGAATCACTGGCTCAGTGCGGCTCTGGATGCCGATCCAGCCCACCTGCGCCGCCCAGCAAATACACCCACACACACACCCACACACAGTCCCCCATTTGGAGATGGGGACACATGCACATAAGCTAAGACAGACACGCACGAGTCAATGACATTCAATTAAAATGTTCGTTCATAAAAATGAGCCACTTAACTGCCAACAACCGTACCTTCCTCCTCTCAATCTGCCTTTATCTTTTATATGTCTTGTCAATTGATTTTAAAGCAGTCCTTTTTGAAGATTATGGCCCTTTAAAATCTAAGTGCCCTTGTTTAACTTAGCTTAAACGACTCTCCCTCTTTGCTCGGTGGGTTAGGCCCCATTTCAACATTTCTGAGCACTGTCCTGGGAGACATAAAGTGAATGAGAAAGCAAGGGTATTCAAAGGGATGGAGACACAGAGTGAGCGATATGTCTGCTGTGCCCATGTGTCAGTCTTTGGGTGTACCGAGGCTCTGGCGTACGCATCTACTCGTGCTCACCATCTCGGTATAGCGGTGCACGGAGCAATAAGTAGCCCTGAGGCGCGGGCAGTCTCTTTTGGATACACTACAAATGAACGTGCGCCTCTACTCACCACGAGAGGCAATCCCGACGCTTCCCTGATTGAGACATGAAACCAGAGCGCCCCTGCATTTCTTCCCCTCCTTGCAATCCCAAAGGGACGCCCGCAGTGAGCCTCTGTAAAGACACCCCTGGCACACACACCCGCACAAAACACAGATCCCCGAGGAGAGCTGCAGGCGCACTGCAGTGTCCGTCCCCACAACCAGACCTAAACTCCGTTTCTGGCCGGTCCCAGAGCTGCAGAACACATCCGAAACAGTGGCACTGCTATTCTCACTTATTGCACCCCTGCGAAATTTCCCTTGGATGTTTTTTCCCCCCCCCACTCTCTCCCCTGCTTCCTGTTGTCGGCAGGCTGATCAAACACTTCCATCTGCAGCTTTTTTTTCGATCCCTCCAGAAGCGAGAGAGAGCTACCTGACTCTTGTTATGAGCCCAAAGGAAACACTACAAGGCACTGCATTTGGCAGTGGGACAGGCCCCCTGCTGCACCTGTGCCCATTCAGGCAGATCAGTGTTTAGCTGGGATGGCCTGCTGCCCCAGGAACAATGAGATGGGAATGGACTGACAAACTAAGGATTTGAGAGGAGGACTTGGACACCGTTACCCATTCTGCGTGCCAGCATCGTGGGTCAAGTGGACCAAATGTCTACTCACTGGCACTAACACACAGCTGTTTGGTGGTCTGCCTTAGGGCCAACCCAAGAAATGAGACACACAGACACACAGACACACACATACACACACGGACGCAAAGAAGATAACATTTAACATCTTGTCCAACATTGCCATCTCCTTCTTTCTCGCTTGACTAGAAAAGAAAAAAGGGGAAAAGGGAGGTTGTAAACGGAAGAATGAGATGGTTATTATGTTGCGTAGCCGTTCCGATTTCAAATCTACTGCAGGAAGTAACAGTTATATTTAATTATAGTTCATATAAATACCTACGCCACATTATTGGACTCTACTCTACTTTGAATACATGATGGTTCACACATCCCTTCTAATATTTACGAAGGCTGTTCAGTGTTTCCCTTACGTTTGCTGCTTTTAATTTTTTTATATATATTTTTTTTTTCCCTTACGTTTGCTGCTTTTAATTTTTTTATATATATATTTTTTTTGGGGGGGGGGTGGCAGTGGGGGGGTGGTAATGGTAATGCACAAAGCTACCAGAGAGTTCTGGGTTCGTACGTGTGTACGTACTGGAGCGGCAAAAAATCAATAGCCCAAATCTTTACACTGACAACTCTGCTCTGGCGGGTTCGGGATGAGTTTCGGATTTCTTTCGATTTGCTATTTCTCTGTACACCTGCGCAATGTGAGAAAGAAAGTTGAGATTTGGCGCAAATAATAATAATGGTAGGGGAGACGCTGCTGTTGATCACACCTGTTCCCGCTCTATCCACGGATGTGGGAATCACAATGAAGGGAACGGCATTAAAATGTGTTATCTGCTTTGGGAGCTGTGACGTTGCGTTCCTATGGCAACACTCCACCTGGTGTTATAGTCGCTCTGCTCTCTTTTATTCACTGCCAGCCATTCTCCACGACCGTCCAGGTCCTGTAAAAAGAGCAAGCAAGAGTGAACTGTGGACAGTGAGCCGGAAAAGGGTACCTGCTGTACTGCTGTATAGGTAGACCTACTGTATATTTTCACATATAGTTTCCTTTCTCCCATATAAGCAATTAATATGAACGCGGAGCTGCTCTCGTGCTGTTCAACACCCACATTTGGAGCATATTATCCACCAAGTAAGCTTTAAGTCATGGAATTTTTACCACTATTGACTAAGAGTTTTTCCAAGATATGCACAAATAAAACGTATTCATCAAACTGGCAATTGTTTGTGACTAAGTTTCCTTAGTTAAATGAATGACCAAAGAAGCCTGCGGTGAAGCAGTAACACCCTCCTCCCGGGAGCCTGGTACCCAGCAGAGACGTCGATCGGCACGGGGACAAAGTGTTGTTCCGATCAATACAGCCCATTATCGATCGCTCGCTGATGATCGATGTCTCCTCTTTGTCGGTATCATTATCGCAAAGGGTGACGTTAATGAGCCCTGGTGCTCCCATTATCTGGCCTACCCTCACCGCTTGTATGTTGCACTCACACACACGGTGGGCCCTCAGACACACAGTGTGAGCCGCGATAACGAAGGTTTCAGTTACTTCATTATTTTCACCACTTGTGCGGGAAAGCGCTCGCATGTTCTCACACACGGGCACGGCTACACAAAAGCCCGAGATCTTGCCACGGAGTCTGCAGCAGAATGATAAACTGGACCTCAGTCCACAGAGGGGAGAATTGGAGAGTGCGAGTAGCAGAGGGAGAGCCAAGAAGGGAGGGAAGGCTCCAGAATAAAAGACCAGTGGAAATGTACACCAGGCTTATCATGCGCTCCCTTTTCCCCCATGGTGCTAGGGCTTTGCTGGAGATACAGGAAGGAGAAAGAGTGTGTGAAAGTAAGACGAGGGACTAAGCAGTCTCAGAGGCCACAATGAGCTACAGGGGAGTTGGGGCGTGGTAAAAAAAAAAAAAAAAAAGCAAAAGCAAAGCAGGGCTCAGACGACCACTTCACATCCTTCTTTTCCCCTTATAAATCCTCCACAGCAGGCAAACGCAGAAATACAGCTATACCGAGGGAGTGTAAAACAGACAGTCACAGAGACATGCGGAGAGAAAACTGCCAGGAAGGGGCGACGACACAGCCAGAGAGGCTGCTGCTCCTCTCCTTCTCCCTCCCCCTCTCCGTTCTTCGCCTTCCGTCATTCGTAAGGACAAGGACGTACAACGTCTCCAGCAGTGAGAGGAACTAAACTCCGGCCCATCTTTTTACGGGAAAAAATAAATAAAGTGCTCAAGGTGCACTTGTGTTTCAGTATCATACTTTAGATCATCTCGCCGACGATCAATCACTTGAGGAGCAGCGCGCGTGCACAGAAATTCACCCATAAACGCACGCAGCCACACGCCATGCTCTCGGCTGGAGCCTGGCTCTCCCATACACTGTTGTCATGGCAACCCCATTAAGAGAGGACACTCAGGAAATCAGCTCGTCTCTCTTTCTTATACACACACACACACACACACACACACACCAGCACTCACACACACGCTTACTTTCTTTTTCTTTCACTGGCAGCCATTTCTATTTGTCTCCCTCCATTACTTTCTCTCCCTCGCCCATTGTCCTTCTCCTCCTCTCCTTGCGTCACCCTTGGCGCACCTCTCCACCAGTCCCTCTGCATTACTGTGCTACCTTTTCATCTTCTCACCCCCCGCCCCCCACTTCCCCCTGCGAATGTAAATGTCATCTTACTCATCACGTTTATATCTCCGACTTTTGTTTGGTCTCCTCCCCCACATCCCTTTCTCTCTCCCCCCACATCCCTCTCTCTCTCCCCCCACATATCTCTCTCTCTCCCTCTCCAACCTTAGAGACACGGAATACATTTGTGATTGAGGTGGCACCTCTCCTCTTGTGCCCTCTCCAATTAAAGGGGAGATTTACAGGGGGAATCAGTCAGAGGGCAGCCTTGGAGGACGGCTTTAATAAGGGCTCTATGCTGCGCTGCTCTTTTTTCATGCTCCCTCACGCCCCCCCCCCACACCTCTCTCTCTCTCTCTCTCTCTGTAAGGAAGATGGCTTGCCATTTTGCAGGTGCGGGGACAGGAGACAGGGGGAACAGGTTAGACGATAACCACTCCCTGACAGGGACATTAAACTTTGGCCCAACCATTAAAAGCCAGCCAACCAACAAGGAGTGATGCCAATTTGTGGGCGCCCCAGTGCAGCTAAAATAATAACGTTAAAATATTCAAGCTCATGCTTTGAGACTCGGCCGCCACATTAGTTCCAGCCGCCGTCCCATCCGTCGTGTGGGTCACTGGCAATTAGTGGGCTCACTGTGTCGCTTCACAACTTCATGATATCGATGGCATGCCTGAACAAATAATGGCTTGGTGTTACCCAGCCAAGCCCCTTCAGGGGAAACATTGCTAGAGAAACGAAGCCATCTTCCGTTGCGTTTGTACACATCATGGTAAGGGCTCATTCTTATAGACCACCTGTTTGCCACAGGCCGCTTCATCAGGCGTCAATGCCCGACCATCCCGATTCACTTCAAACCACTTCATGAGCTGGATAACACTGTATGGAGGAGAGAACACAGGATGCCCCCCGGGGAAATAATCTTGAGAAACAGCGAGTGAATATGGAGAATAAGCCGCAAGGCCCAGGGCTAGCAGGTGGCCTGCATGATGAGAAGAGAGAGAGAATAAAAGGAACGGGGACAGAGATGGAGAGAAAGGGGAGAGAGTGAGTTAAGGAAGGGTTGGATGAATAGATTGGGAGAGAATGGTAGAGCAAGTGGGGGGGGTGGTCTTCAGCGGAGGAGGGCGAGAGAGAGGGATGCGGGCTGTAGGGTATGAGTAGGTGGTAGGATGTGAGTGGAGAGGAAGGGCAGAGTGGGCATTAGAGGGAGACAGAGGCATCTGTTGCTGCTTCCCTTGAATGTGTATCCAGCCTGTGGCCTCCTGAGAGACACCAAGTAGAACTTCTCTACCCAGAAGCCACCTCACTCCGCGGTACTGCCTGTCGGTGTGTGCTGAGAAGCCCAGTTCCATTTCTGTCTGTCCGGGTATTACCCCTATTAGGCATGTCCGCTGGTGGCTGTAGGCAAGGGTTGGCTGCGGATGGCAGCAGATAACAGTGTGCATATATTTGCGCAACCATTCGAGAGGACAGACTGAAGGCTGAGGTAATGCTCCATCCTCCACACTGTTATTATACAGAGACCTTGGAATAGTCCAGTACCACAGGAACCCAAGTTCAGGCTTGCTGCAGCCGTGGCATGACAATCGCCTCTTAAAATGGAGGGGAGAGCTGGAGAGAGCTCCATGTTGCAGTGTGGCTGCTATGAATATTTGAAGCACCCATATCGCTCGACTCCTGGTTGTTGCTTGAGGGGGGAAACATGGGCGCGGGCACAGAGTGCTTGGCAGCGCGGAGGGACCGGGAACGAGGGGGTTGGCGGGCAGCGGCGGAGGCAGCGGCCCATCCTGAGGCTGGCAGCAGGCGGCTCAGTGAATGAAAGCAGGGCAGGTCATGTGTGGGTGGGGAGGCGGGGCTCTCCTGCTGCTGAGACAGATGCCACGGTTGTTAGGCTTAATTTCTTCTGCCAAGCACCACCCAGCACTGGCCAAAAACAAACTCAAACAAACTCACACTCTGTGCGTGTGTGTCAATACAGAGAAAGGGGCCTGTTTGATTTGGTATCGGGCTCTACCAGGAGCACACACGGGCAGCGCAGTAATCGTCGACTGGCCAGCCCTATCCACCTTGCATCTCCACTGCTGTTCCACGAGTCTCTTTCCCTCTCTCGCTCTCTCTCTCTCTCTCCCTCCCTCCCTCTCGCTCTCTCTCCCTCTCTCCCCCCTTTACTCCATCTTTCCCTCTGCAGCAAAGCTGGCTCCCACTGCAGTGCACAGAAAAAAGGCAAAGGGAGTGTGGTGGTGGTGGTGGTGGTGGTGGTGTGGAGGGGGGTAACAGAGAGAAAGAGAGACGGAGAAAGGGAAGTGAAAGATGAAGAAAGAGCAGCGTGGTATTCAGCTCAGTGTTGCATTATTGGCTCTGGTTGATCCGATCCGAGCAGATTACAGGAATACAATACTCACAAATCACCCCTGCCTATTGAACCTCACTGCCCGTCACTCGCACGCAAACGCAGCCAAAGCACCCACACACAAACACGCAGGCGCACATCTTTGGCCTTTTCTTTGCTATTTACACATTTACCTTGAATTATCCCAACATGCAAGCGCTCGTGCCACTCACCAGACTGCTGCCCTGCTTGACAAGAGACATCACCCATGCAAGCGGGACATAATTACCACTCTCAAGTCATAATTAGCCAAATGAATTCCTGCTGCAAGAAAGACGGACTGTGCAAGGTGAATGGATTGAACTTTAGCCCTATAATGCCTTCACTCAATGAGTTAGTGGCTGTTCGTGGTATGGCAGCAGCCTGCGCCAAGGCCAGTGTGACTTTCTCTTTCCTTACACATCAATTTCAGTATTGATCACGTTTGTGTTAAGCGTGAGGTAAAAGAGAGCAGGAAAGTCAGAAAAACACGATTACCATTCAAGGAAACCAAATTGCCGTGCGCACACAAGCGCGCACACACACACACAAAGAAACACACACACACACACACACACACAGACACAAACAAACACACACACACACACACAAACGCGCACAGAACACACGCAGAAGCCTCGCACTCAAACCCTCAAGGGTGAAGACATCATTTACCAGCCTATATATAGGCGAAGACCAAAGCAAAGCATCACAACAGCCTGCCAGCCTACACTAACAAACACACATGCACACAAGCGACACCAAATTGCTTTGATCTGCAGGAGGTCGGATGCTGACAACATATGCGCCGATTCCCAATTCCACAGGACATGTTCATTTCTATCTTCATATACAATCATTCATAACAAATAGATCCAAGATACTTATTAAAGTCATTTAAAAGAGAAACGAGAAGGATCCTTTTCTCAAGGTGCATTCCGAACAGAGGCACTGACATTATGTGTTTTATAACAGCAAGTGGAAGACACAAAACGACGATGTATGTGCAATCACATTGCACATACATGTGCATTTCAACAAGAAATGGTGAAAGCACTACCGGAGCTATATGTGCCATTGTACAGCACAGGGATAATCTCTCTCTCACACACACACACACACACAGAATGGTGAAAGCACTACCACAGCGCGTCACGCTGTCTGGGTGGTAGACAGGCTTCGGAGACAACAACGGTGAAAATTAAATTCCACTTAAGGCTAATCCCATTTCCATCCTCTGCTGAGTCTCACTGCTATTGTGACAGTCAAGGAAATCCGTCTCAATTGTTCCATTGCGGGGAATTGATAGCGAAACGAGACACGGCGTAAATAATGGAGTTTGATCACCAAGAGACAGGCCCCTGAAGGAGACCATGACAGGGGCAGACAGCCATGCCGCAGCCAGGGGTGGAGGAGAGGGCAAGGGGCCGACTCACGCCGGGCAAGGGGGCGAAAGGGACAGGTGAGCAGAGAACGTGAAAGAATGGGTTGGGGGGGGGGGATACTTCGCCGTATCGACTTCCAACTGTGTCCCAGACACGAAACACGCGGAGACGCACAAAGACCATGAATAAATGATCCCGCCGCTCTCCAGCAACAACTCCTCTCGAATCCGGCACTGGCATCACTCAGTGCTCCTCCCTCTCGCTCTAAATGCACTCAGCTGTGACATGAAACAAAACTGTTCCCGATCACAGCTGCCAAGAAAGTTCTGATTTTTTTATTTTTTTTTTTGGAACACAGCGAAATGATTTCCCAATTATTGGATCGAATTGAAAAACTCCACCGCGGCGGCCCTCGCTGACGACCGGAGGTCGAGGATGGACGGGTGGGTGCGAGCACTTGTGCACCGAGCGAGAGCGGAGGGGCGCTCATTTCCCGGGCTCGTCGAGGGATGATGCAAGAACAGCGGGACGCTGACGCATTGAGCGGCCCAACGCCGTTTCACCTACTTCTATCTATTTGCATTCCGTTCGCACCCGACCGGGCGGGGGAAAAAACTCCGCCGCGTGCGGCACGCCGGCGACATGCGCGGCTGGGCGTGGCTGAAGCCGCCACTTCCTGTCAACACACCCGTCGCCCACCCCCGTTACTCGTCTTTTGCCCCGCGCTTCAGTCGGGCGTTTGCACCAGGCCATACGTGCGCAGCGACGCCCCGGCCGCGCTGAACAACCGCGCCCGCTAGCTTTTGTTCGTCGTTGTTTGTAGGCCCCGCGGCTTCCTCCCTCCCTACCCCCGCCCTCTCCACCAAAATATTGAAGAGCTCCTTTGAGTGCTAATCAGGTTGTCTTCCGTGCGGCCAAAATCAGAGGCTTGATAAATGAAGGCTCGTCTCTGTTGGCTCGCGGCTCACCGTGTTTAAATGGGTGACACCGGAGTGCTTTCTGAGCGAACCGGATCAATGCCAGAACCCCCGGGGGTCCCCCTGAAACGGGGGAACAGACACAAAGCCTAGTGCTCAATGGTAACGCAGGGATAGCCAGTTCGCTCCCTGTTTTCAGAGGAGCTCTCCCTGGGCTCGTCCTCCCTTCTCCTTTCTTTCTTTTTTTTTTCCCCCCCCTCTCTTCCTCTCATCACGACACGCCTGTGCAACCCGCCGGTTGGCAAGAATTGCATTAGAATCCAGACTGCAAAAAAAAAAAAAAAGGTATTTTTGTAAACTACGCAGAAGGTGAGGCGCCGAGGGAAGTGCATTAAAAATACCAACAGACGCGAACAATCACTCCTTATCCCCAGTCCCCCAAACAGCGTCGCTCTCTGCTGCCCAATCGTCCCATCACATCCCACTCTGGCCAATTTGCCAATAAGCCCCAATCTCTCCCCCCCCCGCCGTCAGACTGCTTGCCAGTACTCAAAATAGTCGCCGGCCCTCACCCACCACGCCTTATCACCAGACTTCTCCAATATATCGGCAGGCATGTGCTATCGCTGGCTCCTGCCTACAGGCCATTACGACAACCAAATGATCCTCCTCCACTCTCCCCAGCACCCCACCTCTGCTCACCTTGTGTCCACTTATACTCCCTCTCATGAAATCTCTACACCCTGAGAGGGCAAAGTAAAGGTCCACCTCGCCGACTGTGGCTCTTATACCTGCCTTTGATTTTCTGTCCATCAGAGGGGGCGTGGATCAGCACTCTCTTGTTTATCTGCTCGTCAGTGTTATCTTCCTACCACTAAGCCATCCGCCGCGCTGCAGCGGGCCGCGGCATTGCATTAATCCCCTATCAGCCGTCCAGCCATCCATCAACCCGGCTGTCTATCACGTCAGATCCATCATCCGCCCATCTGTCTCGCGCTGCCCATGCTCCGAGCGGACCGAGGCGGAAGAGACCCACTGGCGAGTCACACGGGGGGGGGGGGGAGAAATTAGAGGGGAAAGGCAAAAAAATAAAGTAAAAGACAGGGAAGAGGGAGAGAAGATTATACCCTGCGCCTCCTTCCCTCTCTCTGCTGCACGCTCTCTTCATTTCACTTCGAGCTTATTAGCTGGTGTGTTAGTTTCCTTGTAATTTGTTTGTTTTCCTCGCCTGCTAATTCTAGCCAGTGGGAGACGTGCCAGTAGTGAGGGAGAGATAGCTGCTGGGGACCGGGGGTCATAAATCCCATAAAACCCTGATGTAGTGAGAAACCCCAGCCCCTCCTTCCCCCAGCATGTAAGAGCGAGGAAGGGATATTGTCTAAAGCCCTCCAGCTTTCAAACAGCTCAATATCTGGGTTCATCGGGGGTCATTTGTATTTCCATCCGTATCTGCGCGCATCATAAGGTGAGTGCGGGGGGGGGGGGGGGGGGGGGTGGCAGGGGGGGTGGGGGGGGGGGGGGGGGGGGGGCGCATGAGCAGGAGGCAAGGTGAGTGTAGGGCAAACATCGGTACAATCGCCAAGCGATGGGGACTACACACAGTCGCGTGTAAGCGCAGGGCACAGGAGAGCGTAAACAGGCCCAGTTATTGTGTTGCGGGCACAAGCGAGCACATAAGACTTTCGCGTCTGCAAATTTTGGTTGGAAAAAAAACAAAAAAAAACAGGTACGTATGCGAGCTGAAGCCCCGTTATTATTCCGGCAAGCCGACAAATCGTTTCGGAGGGCAGAGCCAATTGTTCAAAAGGTAAGGCAAGGAACACAGTAAAAGGTTAATGTTAAATATATTCAGACTGTTAGCACAGAGGAGAAGAAAAAAGGCGGTTTATGAACAGGACATGTTAAATATGCAACCTCGCAGCTCTGCAAAGCCCAAAAGCATTACATCGGTGTGAATCTATGAAGACAGACTCAAATCTGTTTCCCATGAATAACTACCTATCCACCTCAAGGCAATTGCCTGATTAATGTCCGCAGAACTCAATTTGCCGGGTATTTACCGCGTACATGATTAGTTTGATGCCAAGTAGCCGGGCAAAACATCTTTTTAGCACCGTCGGGAAAATGGAGAGACTTTGTCTCGATGTTTTGTTGCGATGATGGGTCTACAGAGCCTCGTAACACAGACTCCGTCAGTTGCCGAGTTAGCTGTAACACGAAAGCTATTTTATCCCACCCCATAATTTTTGTTTTTTTGTTGTTTCCCCCCCCGCTTCGTCTTGGCTTGCATTCTTTTCGTACGCGGAAGCCGCTTTGCGCCGAATCAAAACACCAACTATGCCGGAGCGCAGCAAAAATTGGATTCAGGGGTCAGGTAACCGAGTTACCCCTTTCTTCAACTCCCTCCTTAATTCATCTAAGATATTCCAGTTAACACGTTTGCATGACAGCCGCAATCGTTTCAGCACCGCTTTAACTCGGTCACAACCCGGCGCAGCGTAGAGTGGAGTGCAGGTGCGTGTCCTCGTCGCGCGAGTCTCTGAAAGCAGGTAAGAGATGCGAGACACTTCACACGACGTGGCACTGCTCACCCTGAAAGCCATCAAGGCACGGAGAAGTCGCATTCAGTCATGGGACGTGAGCTGCGTTTTATTGGCTTGTAAAACCTTGAGATTGCCACAACAGCACATTGCTACGTTTATATCATTCGCCTTCGCAACCACCGCATAGGCCTATGTGCGTTATAATGTCCAGCGGAAGTGTCAGGGGGACAGAGAGCACCCCCTCCCCTCTTTGTTTGAACTTGTATGGTAATTACGACCTGCGCTTTGGTCCATGTTACATGATTGAATAAACACGCAGAATAGGTGCTTTTTTCGCCGTGCTGCATGAGCTTGCCTTGTTCACCGGGATAACCCCTAAAATCTGAAATAAAACGGCTTTCAAGGTTTGTCTACAGTACATACAACATAATGCAGTATATGGATGCTACTGAAAGCATCCACGCTCATCCTGAGTGAGTTCTAATTAGATAACCGCTTCCTCTGGCCCTTTACGACATATTTTGCGCAATCATCGTACACAAACCCTGCTCCAGTCTCACTATACGTAGGCTGCCCTGACTACTGCTGCATAACAGCGCGTCACGCAGCCCAGCATGGTGCAAATGCATACACATCCTCGACTCACGTGTGCGGTGTGCGTTGCGTGTGCGCATGCACACCGCGCATCGTACAATGCTGCCATTACCATTAAAAGGGTGAAAACTCCGGTCTATAATACAATTACGTTACACAAATATAAAGAGAGGCAGGAGCACAAACAGAAACACTCAGCCGGCCTCACACGAACACATATCCACACCATTCCGTACACACTGAATTAATCAGCTCTAAGACAAATAGGTGAATAAATACGCTGGGTAACCAGATCAATAGTGAACACTCAATTCATTTGAGTTCACAGAGATGTCAAATTCTGCATAGCGCCACAGCACACTGATTAAACTGGCACCGCATTAATACAGTAAATCAATGAAACCAATCTTTCAAACAAATCTAGTCGCGTGGACGGCCAATTGGGGGACCAGGACACATTAACAATCCCTTGCACCAACTGCGTATCTATGTCAAGCAGGCGGCACACTGATTTGTTATGTGGATTCCACAATTTCGGGAATGAAATTGATTAATCCATGAAACAACAAGCAGGGTGCGAAGAAGGCACATGGTAATTCCATAATGATCAAAGACTCAATTAAATCCTTTTGCATTCTGTTCCCTAAATGCCTCGCGTCTGCAAAACGAAAGTGTGCGTGCGCGCGCGTGTGCGCATGCATGGATGGATGCGTGCGTGTGTTGTGGGGTTAGGTTGTGATCTGGTAAGTATCTTTCCTGGTTAGATGACGTAAGACATGTGGTTTATGTCCATAATGTGATGGTGACACAAATGGTGCGATAGAAATCATTATTAAATTATTGGTACATTAATGCACTGACAGACAAGGCGGCGCATTTCATCATTGGAATTACACTCTCGCCAGTCAACAAGCAGCCTTTCCTGATGCCCCGTGTTGGATAATGTTTTTTTTTTTTTTTCAAAATTCTCCTTTCTTGGTCCCTGTCTCAGTTAAAAGCATCAAAGCTCCGGGTTGCTATAAATTGCTGCGCAGCACTGTTTGTTTTTTTTTTTAGAAACAAACAAATAATAAAAATAAAAAAATTCACGGAACCACGGGAGGTTTGCTGAGCATGCACGGCAGTTCTTAGCAGCCCCCACACTTCACGATGGTTTACACCTGGGTGCCGGCTGTTGACCGGCTTCACTGGAAAACAAGAGGCTCTATCCACTTGGGACGTCTCGAGCCTAATCCTATCGTGTGACATAAAAACTCCCTCTGCTCTCCGTGTTTCCGGAGCTCTGTCTTTCCACAGAGCACTGCTGTTGTGTTTCCCCAACCAGAGGCTTCATCAGCGTCATATTAGATAGTCCCAACTGCAAGGGAGGTCCAATATGCCCCCAAACTCAAACCCAACCGACAAATCATCATCGGATATGCCGAAAAACAGTGTACAGTGTATAGAGGGGGAGAGAGAGAGAGAGAGAGAGAGAGAGAGACACACACACACACACTCCCGGCCAATATCCTGTTTTCTGCTTTCTGCCTTTACATCCAGACAAACAAACAAAGACACAAAGGTCAACTTTAAATGTATTAATTAGTAGGCTATGTCTGCCTTACCACAGCCAGCTACGACATAAATGTTGCATCGCACCTAAAATAAAATGATATCTTGAGTTTTTATTTGATCAATGATGAAACGGGTCTCTTCTCACGTTCCAAGGTATTTGTGAGGCAAACCGATCGATATGTTGATGACCACAGTGGATTTTTTTTTTTTTTTTGTCACCGTGGGGCCACATATATTTATGTTTTCCTATTGATCCCTAGCCATAATCACAGACACTCCCTCCCTGAGAAATCTGGCTCGATCCACCACCATAGCGGCAGTGATCTCCTGATCAACACAATGGGGCATATCAAGGCGGATATCTGGTGTCGGGGACTTGATGAGCTAAAACAATAAATCAGAATTCCGCAATGAATTAACGCAGGTATAAATAGAAAACTGCTCTGTAATGCCGCCCGTTATTAACGCCACTATCAACTTGATTCCCGAAACAAATATGGACCAAACACACCTGTGCCTCAAATGTCTCATTGTGCAGTTTTGGAGCACATATATTGCAACAGCAGTGGCAGCCAGATATGGTGGGAGATTGATTAATTGCAATAGTGTCAGTGGGGTGACTCTATGATACCGCAAGTGTGGGTAGTATTTTCCTGTGGTTTCTTGTCCATATGTGCAAAGGAGCAGGGGGCAAGAGGATTGGAGAGGAGCCGCACAGGGCAGTCTCAGGTGAGACATGCATACTCCCAACATAATTATAATCCTTAATTAATCCACTCCGGATACTCCCTCCCGCCTCTCTCTCTCTCTCTCTCTCTTATTTTCCCTCTTTCTTTTCTAAGTATATAGTTATTTTCCATCATGGTGGGCCTCCACCGTTTTCTGTCTCACCTGGCATCTGCCGACATCATGTGGAATGCTCGAGGTGTTTTGCAGCTGTTTATGAATATACGTGCCCTTTCACACCTTCTACGAGGATCTGTTTCTCCCCTCCCCTCCCCTCTTCCTCTACCTGTTTTTTTTTTTTTTTTTTTTCCTCTCGAGCCGCCTTCCCCCCGACTCCCATCTTGGCAGACATGCAAACAAACAGCTTCATTTGGTCTCATGTTGTTTCTGGTGCTGCCTCTTCTCACAGCTAATAGCACTGACAACCCCCCCCCCCCCCCCCCCCCCCCCCCCCCCCCACACACACACACACACACACCAAACAACATGCTCACACAAGTCCAACACTACATAGTCCGATGGGAGTGCTGCTGACACAAATACGAAGCCACCAGAGCCTTCCTCTGTGGAATGACTCAGGTGAGTCTCAGGTGAATGTCACTGCTTGTCAGGACCAGACAGGCAGACACACGCACGCACACACACACACACACACACACACACACACACACACACACACACACACACACACACACGCACACACACACAAAATGAGTTCCTGTTTGGATACATGTCCATCCTAATTCTGCTGCCTGACCAAATGCGTCCGTGGCTTTGAGGATATGGAGTAACCCCTTTATAAGACCACTTTGTGTGAGAGGCCAGTGGTAAGTGAGGAGTGGATGGGAGATGTAACAAAGCCACCTTGGAGTCCTGCAGGGGCACACGCAGGGCGTATACATAGTACTAAGCTAAAGGTAATGAGGACAAAGGTGTCAGTATTGACGCTGGCGCAGCGAGAGCACCCGGTGCGAGGAGATGCGACAACACTGCTGGTCAAGCCAATTAGCGGGACTTATTCACCACCACTCGGAGTCAAGATATCAGAAAAAAGTGCATGGATTGATCGGACAAGCTACTGGGTCAATTGATCCCCGTTTCATTTCATCAGCGTGCTACTTTGTTATCTGAGAGACAGATTGGATGGGAAAAGCTCTTCCTGTCACCCGGGAACAAAGGTTTCACCAAGGATGCTCTCCCAACTATCCTGTTTGGCTGTGAAGAGGCGTTTTTTTTTTTTTTTTTTTTTGTCCAGAGCAAACTCACACTGAGTTTTTTTTAACCGAAACCTGAGCCATCCTCATAACCCCATTAAACGACAGGTGGATAAAAACAGCTGGAAAATAAGTTCAGCTATAAAAAATATATATATATAATAATACATAGTAGCAATGAAACAAATCTGACATCATTTGTCAGTTCAAGGCGTTTTTTTTTTTTTTTTTTTTGTCCAGAGCAAACTCACACTGAGTTTTTTTTAACCGAAACCTGAGCCATCCTCATAACCCCATTAAACGACAGGTGGATAAAAACAGCTGGAAAATAAGTTCAGCTATAAAAAATATATATATATATAATAATACATGAATAAAATAATAAAAACATTGAATTGTAATTAGGCCCAAGGATGAAATCAGAATCATGGTAATAGCAATTGCATAGTAGCAATGAAACAAATCTGACATCATTTGTCAGTTCAACTGGAGAAGGCTCATCTGTCGAACACGCCGCACCATTCACACATTTTGCGCAAACATCACCTGCAGATATGATATCGTTTGAGTTTTCTGGGGCTTCAGAACATATCACTGTCCGCATGTGTGACTGTTGGCATTTCAAAGCATTCATACGTCCCTCTGTGACTACCCGTTTGCTTGAGGTGCGAAAGGATCAGAATCGATCTCACAGTTTTAAGCGCACCGCCGCAATTACACACATTTGGAGGGGGCTGCCATAACTGACTTCTTAAAATGCGAGAATCTATTGATTTGTGATCATTATTATCAAGTGCCCGCAAAATTGGGTCTTGGCACAGCTCCCTGAAAGCCTATTATATACATGTTAAAAAATGAAAGACGGACAAACACAGAGTGGGCCGATAACCGGTAATTCAAGTTGCCTTTAACTGCATGAATAGGAAAATCAGACCCGGTCAAAAGGGCACTCAAAGCAGGTCATTACAAATCGCTTGTGCGCTTTCACCGTGGAAACCGCGGCAACGCACTTTCAAACACCAATTCAGAGTCCCCCATCGCCCTGACAAATCTGTGTAAAACTGAATGAGTTGCTGGTGAGGCTGATTGGCCACATTGATTGTGCATCACAGAGTCTTTTCACTGCTGTACACCGAGTCGTCTCTCACTCGATAGACACAACCCAAATACACCAGGCACTCAATCCAGTGTGTTGCTACACGGGGCCCATCCAGCTAATTTAACACCCACTCCATTTATGAAAAAGAGTCCTCATCGATTGTTCTCCCCCCCCGCTCATGTGCTCTCGTTGCTCCGGTTCGTTTTCGCCACGCCGGCGCCTACACACGCTCAGGGCTGGCAGCGATTGAATTGAATTAGTGTTTGCGAGCGTTAGATTGTAAGATTGGCTTCTCAAAGCTCGCACACCTCCAGCCTCTCTCCGGATAAAGCAGGAGACCAGGGGTCTGCGGTTACAGGCTGCTGCGTGCGCGGCTACGCTCACAGAGAACTCAACACAACACGGGGGCCATGGGCTTCAAAATGGATGCACATCACCTACGTCCAAAAGCAAAAGACCATTTCTGCCTATTGCCCATTATGTACCTCTCTCTCTTTGCTGGTACACTATTCCCCCTCCCCAGCTTACTTTGATTTCTACTCCTTAACCCTCTCGTTCCAAACCATTATTGCATGGCCATGCTCCCAAACTGCAATCTATCATTTAAGGGGAAACAGCCAATACACTACAAATAGCCTTAGAAAACATAATAGTGGATGTTTGATTGCAATAATTAGTGCAACAACAGCTGTTTAAAACCATTACCGATGTGTTTTGTTGGCAGCGGTTAAACTCTGAACCACAATAACTGTTATTATAATCATAATGGCTTTCCTGCCAGGGCAAGTCTTATCGGGCTGATGACGACCACGGAGCTGCCACTTCCAAGGCAAACACCGCTGCGTGCGAGGAGAAGCAATAAAAGTGACGTGGGTATAGAAAATAAACAGATTCTTGGTCGGTTCAGGGGAAAAACTGCCTGACAGAGACGCAGCAGTTTGACACGACTGAAAAAGGCATGAATGAAGCTACAATACATATTGGAAGTCTTTCGCCCATTGTGATATTAGTTTTTGGCAATCTAAACATTTTATATAAACAGATTTTGCTGAAAATGTCAGCAAATATGCGGTGAAGTGTCGCTCTTAAATTGTTCGAAATGTCGCGAGTAGCAGCTCGGTTATTAACATGATCGTGGCCTCCATATGAACATCAAATTATAAAAAAAAAACAAAGCAGGCTAAAAGACGAGAGACAAATCCAATCTTATAAAAGGGTTGTTTTCCCTGGATTAACCTTGCAAATAATCTCCAGAAATACAAATCAAGATAGACGATGTACACGATTATTCAAAAATAAATTCCTCTGTTCAATGGACTATGAAAAGCCGGGGACCGGCAGACTGGCTGGTAAGGCTTGTAGTTCTAATCAGATCCCTTCATCATCAAAAGGCAACCATGAGATTAAGTTCATCCTCCAAATATACAGCAGTGAGTCCTCAGTTTTGGCCTCACACTGAGGATTATTTAGCTTTCCCCCCCCCCCCTGGAAGTTGAACCAGTTTACGGTGACAAAAAAAACGAAAGAAATGCTTCTCTATTTTATGCTGTGTAGCTACGCGTCTGCAAGTTTATATTCATTGTTTTGCATTTTCATTCGAACATTTTAGCGGAGCACGTTTTTTTTCCCCTGGAATAGACATTTGAGGATAAGATCGTGCTTTATTGTCCCACAGTGGGGAAATTTGCAGGAGGAAGGGGTCTTGACAAACAGCTTTAATATCTGTTCAAAACTCCTCTTTTTGTTATCTATAATAGATGTCATTATTTTTGAAATATTTATAAATCAGTACTGATAAAGCAACAATAGTAGCCTAACCATCGTTTTGAGCAGCCTGCTGTGTTGAGGAACGACGTGAGAAAAACTGGAGCCAATTTTAATCTCAAAACAGAAAATGTAATTGAATCGCGGATTAGGTGAAGTCTTGTACCCGTGAAATATCGTGGTTCCTCTATGCCTTTAGAATGAATGAATTAGTTACACCTAAGCCTATTGTGAGTGTAGAATAATATGCCGCTATTTCACAACTTTCTATGCATGAAAAACATGTCAGTGCTCTTCTTAGGTGAAGGACAAATCAACAGCCACTGACTGACTTGGAGCATTCAACGTACCACTGGCTGTATTATTATTGCCAACGCTGAGAAAAACGTAAACTGTGAAAAATATTACCATGAGCCAAATTCTTTTCGGAAATGTAAAAATATGGAGAATTTTCAAAAGCATATGTGCAATATATTTAACTGCTCCGTGGGTGTGAAACATTACAGGTCATATTATGACATTCATAGTAGTGCACTTTCTGCTTATTTTCTGTTACATATTCAATGCGTGTGCCTTGTCATGAGCTATAGGGGTTGCATATATTACACAAAGGAGAGTGTGGCAAACATGGATACATAGGATTACTTCATTAGGGAACACAGCACTGTTATTCATAAATATCTACATATAAATGAGTCCATGCACGTTTTTGTGCACACATGCGCAAAATACAGCAGATTGAATCCATTAATAATTATTTTTTTGCGATGACCGTTGGACAGGTTCTGGATGCAAAATGTCCTTTAAAACTACTGCCTTCAACAGAATATTACGGTCGCTCAATCCTGACCACAGCATCGCAGAGCCTCCCAAAATGCCGAAGTACCAGGGAAATTCACTTAATTTTGATAAATGTCTTATTAAAAGTGTCACCATCATGCAATGCTAATGTATGCCTATTATTCACCCATTGAAAGCCGAGAATAATTTTTCTGATGGTGATGTGACACACAGACAAGGGGGAAATAAATCCTTCTGTCTTCCCGGGGAGAGTGTTTGGCAGTAAACCAATTCCAAGTCTGGCTTCTTGAATGCCCAGATAACGCAATCAGACAGTTGCAATATTGCTGTTTTACCACCTGAAGAATTTGAATTTCATTCAGCCCCTTCAGAATAGTAGACATGCCAATTTTTCTCCAAGAATTGGCAGGACAAACACAATGCACCCCGGTGGAATGAGGAAAAGGCTTACCAGCAGAAAATAAATGTATTAGAGTCTTTCATCCCTGCCTCCTACGGTTCAGTGTTATCATAATAATAGAAAAAGACAAAGGGATTAATTTCTTCTGCATTGTGGGTTGTTGATGCCTTTTTATTAGATATTGTATTATTAAATTGGGAATTAGTCAACCATGTAACAATGTGAGAGCGCCTCCGTTTTCATGCTGTGAACCCCTAAAACATTACGGGGTCACATTTTTATTAAAACTGATATATTGGGAAATGATTCGGGATGTAGTTCTATGCTGTAGTGAGGTGGGGAATCTACTGTGGGAACTCATCAGGGTGACCGCTCACATGTATTCTTTAATAAGGATTTTTAGATAAGGTGAGATTTCATTCAGGGGCATTTAAACTACATTCTTAAAGAACTCGGGGGCTCCTTACACCCCTCCGTGCACAGCTGGCCACAGCTGGTATTAATGTAGTTTGAGATATGGGCGATTGGGCAGAGTAGTTTACATTGAAGCCCTCCACTTTTCCCCACTTATTATTCTCATGGTCAATGAGCTAATTGGTTTCTTCGGAAGGGTTTGGTGCTCCCATAAAGAAGATCAGGTAGACGTGAGAAAGATGTTCCCATATGTAGCCAAAATCCAGGAAATGTATTTTCATGTTCCCCATTTACGTGGGAATGTGATACAAAATTATTAAATAAAACATTATTATTATTTTTTTTAAAGGAGTTTATCACTCAATATTTTTTTTTATTATTATTATTTTCTTTTTTGCTATGAGAAAGATGTTCCCATATGTAGCCAAAATCCAGGAAATGTATTTTCATGTTCCCCATTTACGTGGGAATGTGATACAAAATTATTAAATAAAACATTATTATTATTTTTTTAAAAGGAGTTTATCACTCAATATTTTTTTTATTATTATTATTTTCTTTTTTGCTATTGAACAGTCCTCGTCATGTCACCTGCCCATCTCTCCAAAAGCTAATGGAAACACCCCCCCCCCCCCCCCCCCCCCGAAACCCCCCCCCCCCCCCCATCACTTTAAGCTTTTACAAGGCAACGAGTCATTTTCCTGCTCGCCGACTGAATGCATCCATTTAAATTGTCCACATCTATCAGTGTTCAGGCCACGGTGCAACGTATAGGCCCCGACGCAAGGAGCCCCCCTTTCAAAAGCTCCTGCTAATTTAGAGCATCCAGCACGCAATTTTTAAATCGGAGGTGACTGCTCTTGACGCACCGTAAACGCGAGGTGCGCATCTGGCCCAGCATCAAATATCAACAAATAAATCGGCTTACACGCCAGCACCTCACGCACACTGGTACAGGAAGTCTGGAAAACTGCACATTCACATGCTCTCGGTGTCGCATTGTAATCACATTTACTGGGGGGGGGGGGGGGGGAGGGTGACATGAAAACTGTATGGTTCCTACCTGGATCCCTCCAATCTCCCTTTCCTTGATTGCTCAGTGTGCCTCATTCATTCTTCCCCTCCTCACTTGCCTCCTTCTCCTTCTCCTTCTCTCCCCCTCTGGTTATCACTCGCTTTCTCCTCTCTGGTCCCGTCTTCGTGCGGATGCATAAGAATTAAAAATTAATGGCCTGCTTTCTTAAAGACAAACCGACCAACAACAAAAAAAATGTGGAGGGTAACGATCCACACGATTTAAAAAAAAAAAATTAAAGACAAACCGACCAACAACAAAAAAATGTGGAGAGTAACGATCCACACGATTTAAAAAAAAAAAAAAAAAGAAAAAAGAAGAAAAAAAATAACGATATAAGCGGCGGAGGAGGGAGAGAGAGAGAGAGAGAGGGATCCTTACGGACAGAAAAGATTCTCACGAAAATGCGCCCGTGTGGGCATCAACATCAACAACAGCGGTGATACCATTGTGGTGCTCGGGGGAGAAAAAAAACAAGGACGCGCGAGTCCGAGCAACGCCAAGTGAAAGTGTGGCGGATTATTGTCAAAATCGAAGTTGTTGTCCGCCTGTCCCCCCCCCCCCCCCCCCCCCAGCTCCGGGTCCGCCGCGCCCCCCCCCCCCCCCAGCCCCAGCTCCGGCTCGATGGGAAGCAAGTGGGCAAACGAGCCACCGTCGTGGAAAAGGTGCAACGCCAAATCAGACTCCTGGCTGTCTGATGACTGTCTGTTCACACGAGCGCGTCGCCACTCTTTTCATACTGCAGACCATTCGCTGTCCCTTTCCAAAAAATAAAAATAAAAATAAAAATAAAAATAAAAAGCTCTACGGTTGGAAATAAATCGTAGGAATTAGGAGAGACTGCACGCGGGCCATCTGCGGCGGGGTGGTGCGTCCTGGCGCACGGAGCGGATCAGTCCTCTTTAGTTTCCTCCTTCGGTCGGCAGGCAGCGCGCGCTCTCTCTCTCTCTCTCTCTCTCTCTCTCATCAGGACCACTCACACTGCCACCGCAGCTCTGCATCAGCGCTATATACCTCCGACCCTGCGCACTCATCCGTGCCTCTTACATACAGTTAAGTCGCATACAGACACTTTCGTGTGTTTAGAACCAACTCTGATTGAGAAAAAAAAAAAAAAATAAAAATAAACTACAGCTGCCCGCCCAAAAATTGCTTCTTAGCTTTGTTTTTGTTGTGTTTGTTTTATTTTACACTTGTCTAAGCCACGTGGTTTTCAAAAGGTGGGGTTCAGGAAACAACACAAATTAAAAAAAAAAAAAAAAAAAAAAAAAAAAAACTACAGCTGCCCGCCCACAAATTGCTTCTTAGCTTTGTTTTTGTTGTGTTTGTTTTATTTTACACTTGTCTAAGCCACGTGGTTTTCAAAAGGTGGGGTTCAGGAACCATCACAGATCATTGCAATGGTGATGTGTCATGTGATATATATATATATTTCACATACATAATAATCACCAGAAGCATCTGGTTGAGGTAAAAATACCTGACTATGCGATTCAGGTAAACATCAGGAGTCATGTCCACATGCTCACAGTGACGCATAACTAATAATTATAAAGCAATAAGTCAAACAGTAAACAGTCAAACTCCTCTCAGATGCGTGTTATTCAAACAAACAGCACCAGTGCTTCTCTTCCTGTCTGTCACTGAGGGGGTGTTTCACTGAAGAAAAAAAAAAAAAAAGCACACAATATTTCATGAGAATTTTGAATGTTGATTTCCACATGAGGCCTTGAGCCTCAGTATTAGACAGGGTATTTCAGGAAGCATATTAGGTGAGCAATTAAGATTTTTCTATTTAAAAAGAGATCCAACAACTATCATGCAGTTTGCTCGGTGGATTAATAAACAAAGCCGTAATAACTTTGTGTGGGAATCATTTGCATGCAGCCTTTCAACAACTCATCTGTATTATGAGACTTGTGGATTCTTCACTTAAGTGCACCACCCTGAATTTAAATGCACCTCAACGGGCTTTTAATAGTTTTTCATTAGTTTTACACAACTAGAGAAAACATGTCTGTCTAATGTCAAAGCTAATTCTCCCGAGTACCCAACTAAGAGAGAACAATGTGTTGCCCCTCTACACAGGCATGGATGAATTTTTCCCAAGATTACTTTACTTGCCCTGCCATGGACAGAAACATGACTGAAAACCAAGATTTAGTGCTGCCCTGGGCAGAAGGAGTATCATAAGTTTGCAGTTCAGGAGCTCCCAGGAATATTCGTGGGTGAGAGAAAAAAAAAAAAAAAAAGAAAGCAAGAAGAAAATAAGATAAATAATCGGAGGGATGAAGAAGTTTAAACTCTTGAATGGAATATGACTGAGGTGCTACAGCAACAAACAACAAATGGTGTTTTGTGGAAAGAGAACGAGTCAGAGGACGACACACTGCAACCGTTTCGAGCCGAGTTGGAATTCAGCATTCACATGCTACTCCTGCCTCCTCCAGAACTACCCAAAATGCACCATACCAAGCAGTCAGGTTTTTTTTTTTTTCTTTTTTTTTTCTGGAGATATAAATAGAAACCTGGGCCAAAGCCACTCCTGTCTCGTTATTATACCTTAAATTTAGCAGTGCAGGTTGACGCTGGAACATCATGCAATCACTGAAAAATCTATTATTCACTTTCTCGCAGAATTTATAGGCAATTTTCTCTCCCATCAGACAGATTGGAAAGGCTTCGAAAAGAAAATATATGGCATCTACGGTTTTACTGTACAATGGTATTATCATAATATAGAGAATTATTGGAGTTTGCAGGCTACATACTGCATGCAAACACAATACCATACAATATCACCATCCTTACACAAAGGAAAATACAGCCAAGGGACAAAGCACTACAGAAATGATTGTGTTAGTATACCACATACAAACTGATAAGTCAGTTCAGGTGGTGGAGTGCATAAATACACACTGCATTTACATAAATATGTTCACACATTTTTACACATATATTTTAAAGCAACATTTTACACAAAGACAAAGTTAAGAAGCAATAACAAATACTTTTTTCAGCTGAGTACAGTTTTGCTGCTGAGGCGTTATCTGATCTGGACTATTGTTAGATAACTTGAGGTGGACACACATTGCTGTGTGCTCACCACTGCTTTTCCGACCATTCTCTGTTCTCAGGGAGACAAGAACGCGGATCTCCTATTCTTCTGCAATTGCCACTTTACAACAAACAAATATATACAGTATATGTATTATTATGATTTTTAAATGCATGCTACTTCTGGAGTAATCCATTCAGATGTCGGTCTCCATGTACAGGTGCACAGCGACTGTGAAATTCTTCAAAAATGGTCTCAGTCATGTTTCTATTGTGATATTTAATACTGGGTCCTATTGAATGGGCCATGTACATGCCTTTGCTACTTAGTCTTCTGTCACATTGTACCTACTGTAATATACCGCTCCCCAATCCAGTCGATTGACCCCCATGGGCCACATGACTCTAAACAGCAAGTACAATGTGGTATGTCAGTCGCACACTATATCAGGATCCCCCCGCCCCCCCCCCCCAAAGATCAGACGTTATTTATGCAAAGTCACAGTGCTCAGCGTGAACAGAACAGACTGTAGTCAAACCTCATCCCCTACTGTACCCAGTGGATCACTAGGAACTAAATGGGGAGAGATTTACAGAATCAAGTCTTGCTCAGTAGAGTCTCAGCAGTTGTTCATCACACCCCGGTCTCTTAGCAACAACAATAGTGACTACCGATGATTAAGTGCTGATTGCCATACTAAGCACAATCAGTGGTTTCATTTTACAAATGCAGCTGCAAGATAGCTTGATGACTTTACTGATCTCTTTACTGATATACTGTATATATATATATGTATCAGTGCCAATTCATTCTTTGTCATTTCAATGACAATTAGGATGACAAACACATTCAGGAACTATAGTAATGAAACTATATAAAATAAATGTTGGGCGAATGCTCGAAAACTACGCCAACGGTGAATCTGAAACGTAAGATTCAGATTCAACAAAATGCGTAGTTTGTAGAGGAAAGTGACTATATATATATATATATATATAAACTATATTTTGATTAGTTGCCTTACACAACCTGAGCAAATTCACCACCTCAACACAGAAGAAGGAGATAGAAGATTGGGTTCATTTAGAGCCTGACTGAGCAGTTTTCCTCCGGTACGGGGAACATTAGAGGCAATGATCCCCAAACTGGAGGAGTAGCCCCGGCATATTCCAGTACATCCGAAGACTCTGTCCATAAGAGTCGATAAGGGAGCGCTCCTTGAAACCACTGAGATGCTGCACATCACACTCAAACTCCTCAGACCTCTGGCAACGGGACCCAAGCTTGAAAAAGACATGCACACACCGTCCAACGTGGGTGTGAGAGGGAGATTATATATATATATATATGTGTTTATGTACTCGCAGATCAAATTTGATGGATCGACTTCATTCTGAACCGTAATACAGGCTTAACTTGTGGTCATGCATTGAATCGTTAAAACTAGAAGAAAAACGTACCCTTACATTTTTTTACCATCTTCATCCATCAACTGTTATTATAGAGGGTTTAAAGAGCTAGTACAGCACACTAAAAAATCTAAAGTTAAGGCTAAGGACGACATAAAGATGGACTTCAATTTAACCGTCAATATGATAGATTTGTCTGACACTCTCAGAAAACACAGGCATCTCCCCAAGCGAACTGGGAACTGCTCCATTCAAAATCGACGTCAAATTTTAGACACCACAAGTGGGTGAAATGTTTTTCCACTGACTATAACCCAAATACAATGAATGAACTGCGTGGTTAAAATAGGCAGGGGATGGGGAACAATGAAAAAAAATTATAATAAAAAAATTGTCGTGGCTTTGTACTGATATGAGTTGGGGATGATCTAGCGCTGAATACATTTATTCAGTCTCGGCCATGACTGTGAAAATCCTATTCATTGTCAATAGCGATTCTTTTTTGTTCTCTAGTTTTCCGTGTTGCATTTGTATTCTCAATACACAGAGATGTCTTGAATGATAAGATAGACTTTATCAACAAAGCATCAGCGGCCCTGTTTTTTTCTTTCGCCCGCCAACATTTCTGGTTTTCATGTAAAAAAAAGGAGCAGAAAATGGTCTCCTACAGCTGGCACATTTTAATTTGTTCTAGCTCATGTTTGATTAATGCCAAATTCTTCCTAGTCAGACCGCATGATTATGCGGTCCCATTATTTACATAACACATTGCCCTATTTGCAAATAGCTCCTATTTTCACAGTTATAGACCTTCTTGGGTTGCACGGATACAATTCAAAAACGGTCCCCTCTACCACAATAACCACTTTTTTTCTTGTTGCAATAGGTGTTATGAGTATTAGTTCAAGGACATCACACTTTCCGAGCAGAGTTACATAAAATGATTGGCACAATAACTCACAATGTGCGTCTCCATGCAATTGGTAGTTACTTGCCGTTGTGCACATTGTACACCTGCATCAGTTTCTATCATGTTTCTCTGTTGTGAAAACATAATATAGATTTATACTTGGGATATATGATGGACGATATGAAAACAAAAACAAACAACGACAAACCTGGAGAACGTCTTTGTGGTCTTCCATGCATGCGCTCGACAGTATGTACAGTGTTGTGGAGGAGAAGGCCTGTAGGCACAGATATGAACAGAGTGGCAGGAAAGGAAACAGTATGGTATTTTCAGTTGTGCAAGGCGTGCAAAGCAATGAAAAGGATTTAAGAGGCCAACAAAGCCAAACAGACTTCTGTATTCGGAGCCAGCAAAGCGTTGGTGTAACACCTCAGCTTTTATATAGCAACCCTGTGACCGCCGGAGCGCTCTTCCCATCATGCTCTTTCCATTGAATGGACGCTCACAGCAAATACAGAATTTCAACATTTTTTAGACACCACATCCATAAAGACACCTCCGCCACCCCTCTTTTTGGTTTTTTTTGCCATCTCTCTCTCGCTCTCTGTCTCTCTGTCTCTCTACTGCGCACACCCTTTCTCCCTCACACTCTCATTCTTGTTCTCTTTTTCACCCACGATGTGTCTCTTTCCCGTTTGCAATATGACATAGTCCATTATCTGCTCTTAGTACTAATTGGTGTATTAACGCCATGCTGTGGGTGACACAGTGAGGGAGATGGAGAGAGAGGGATCTAGAGAGAGAGAGAGAGAGAGAGAGAGAGCGGGAGAGAGCAAGGGGGGGGGGGGGAGGGAGGGAGGGTGGAGAGAGAGAGAGAGAGAGCGAGCTAGAGCGAGGGGGGGAGAGAGAGAGGGAGGGGGAGAGAGAGAGAGAGAGAGAGCTAGAGCGAGCGAGGGGGGGGAGAGAGAGAGATCTAGAGAGAGCAAGGGGGGAGAGAGAGAGAGAGAGATAGAGAGATGCAGGATGAATATGGATGAGGCAGATGCAGGGCGGGAGGGGTGAGGCTCTGGGGGAGGCAATATAGAGTGATTCTGCGGGAATGAGAGAGAATGGGAGAAAGGTAAATCTTTTCAGAAACACAAGTGGTTAAGAGCAGCCTGGCAAAATGACGAGTGAAGAGGGAAAAAAAGAAAACCATCCCGTAATGGCTTGTTTTTTTTTTTCCAGTTGGCCTTCTCCGTATCCCTTTCTATTCTGCTCTCACCGTCACCACTTTCAACCCAATTATCCACTCTCCCTGGCGCCACTGGCAGCATATGGAAATGTAAATTGCAGGGGCTAGAGTTTTTTTTTTTTTTTTTCTCAAAAGATGTGGAAGGTAAGCAGCTCTTGAGGATGGGGCGAGTAGGAGGAAGAAAAGGGAAGAGATGACAAACAACTAAAACGGAGGGGCTGCCTTTAGTCCCAAAGGCTTGTCGGTATTGCTACTCGGATACACAAATCAGATACACAAATCCACCCACCGAAAAGAAATTTGAGCAGAGCGACGCCGATTTATTCCGCCGCACACATACACACTCGAGAGCTCCAACTAAGTTTGCGCGCGATGAGCAGTAGCCATGATGTCATGCATTCATACGCGGTACTTAGAGAGCCGTCGAGTCAAACCGACGCGGAGAAAAAAATGCTCTGTATATGTGCACGCCTCTGTCTCCAACTCATCCAACTCATGCCCGGTGCGAAATTCGTACACGGCAACAGCAATCCTGTGCCGACACACAGTTGCACCGCAGAGGTGCACTTCCTCTGTGCTCGCGGGGGCATTCTTCCGATCAGGGGCCAGGATGTAGGCCCCCACGGCTGGCGGAGAGCTGCTGCAAACTCAGGATGCACAGATCAAAAGGTGCTCGTCTTCTCCCCTGCAAGTGACATTGAGACATGCACGGGCCGATTATTCAGATAAGCACATCTCCCCTCGGGGGGGGGGGGAGAGAGAGGCGAAATGGAGGCGAGTGTTTGGTTCATTATCATTACGATCAGCCTTTTCCTCAGTTCACCCCTGCTCTCTCCACATGCTCCCACCACCACCACCACCACCACCCCTGCAGTGCTGATGCAGCCGACTTCTCAAATGCGCAATTTGCTCAATTATTTTCAATTATCCTGCCATCACCGCTTCTATCCTTCCCTTTAGTTCACTTGTGAGCAGAAATCACTTGTTGATTGACAGCAAAGGCCAATTAGAGGCGGGAGGAAAACTCAAACCCCTGCGGTAATTGCTGCTGATTGGTGTCGCACAGGGGTTTTGCAGGTCCTGCCCACAGGATTGAAAACGCCATACATTGATAAAAAGTTTTTTTTTTTTTTTTTTTTTTTTTTAAACCATCCAAGCACTCTCGTATTATCACCATCCTACTGTGCTGTTAAAATTGATTCTTGCCGGGGTTGGTTGAAAGTAAGTAGAATTACATAATGATATGCATTAGTATTTCTTTATATGCCCAAGGAAAATGGTCTACTTTGAGATCTATCAAAGGCCATGTTGAGATAATGTGAATTTCTGTATCCCGAAAGTACCACGTCGGTGTGCCTTTAGCACATTAACTTCAAGGTAGTGCTGTCTCAAGGCTTTAGGAAGAAAAAAAAAACTCCTCAGCACCAGGCACCAGGAATCAATGATTAACTGCTTTTGAGCCAGACAAAGAGACGCACAAATTCAATATACCTTCAGCAGTTGTGCTGTCTGGGTTCATTCAAAAAATAAATAAATAAAAATCAGCAGCTTAATGTCGGCTAGTCCAGGCAAAATAGAAAACCAGTTATTTTATGTATTAGGTTGTGCCCGCTGGAATTTATAGATTACGCAGTTGGTAATAAAGTTTTCCAATTGAAATTAAAATTGCAGTTGTGTTACATCAGCGATATAGTGAAGACATGGTTACTCCGGCCACATTACCACCGAGGCTTGGTTGCTCGACTCGTGCGGTGTTGAAGAACTTGTACATAGGACTAGCTCCACTTTAAGGTAACGAGATACAATATAATCTGAGCCACTATGCTCAGGTCGATCTGAAGTTATTCTCACAGACGGGAGGACCGGGCCTTCCGTTTACTGTGGTTCAAGACTCGAAATTCTAAAGACTTTTCCCTCAAACCTCTATGCAACACCGTGGTTCATGCGCGCTACAGCCCCCGACTTGCGTGGCTGTTTGTGACAGAACAGCCAGCCCCTGCAAGCGGTAGTTCCTCAAGACTCCCATAATGACATTATGAGCCTAATGAGCTTTAATTGGGAAGAGATCTTAACTTGCAGGTCTAATTGCATCTGATTAAAGACAATATTAGTTTTACTGCCGGCAAATTGGTTAGGGAGGGTGGGTGTACGAGTTTGGGATGGATCGATGGTGTCCTTGTGGAAATATCCCAAATGTCCTCCGACTGGCGATGAAGAGATGGATCAGAGGCAGGAGGCAGGGCCAGGTGAAGAAGTACTCAGTGACCGTGTGCTGAGGGGACAGTATGGAGTGGAAACGCATAAGAGGAACGGTACCTAAGGTTAAGTTTAATGTCTATACAGCTCAGAGGACACCTCTGCATGCATATTTGTATTATATTCATTCGCCTCACACGCAGAAAAAAATCCAGCCCTAAACAAAATGTCTGCGTTCCTCGACAGGTAAATCAATGGCTTATTCTCCAAGATGAGAAACCAGATAATGGCTGCTCCCATCTATGACGCAATCTCTCTGCACGGACGCAATTTTTAACAGCGCTTTCATGTCTAAATGCACGTTCGTTAGTTGTATGTATTATTTCTTCGAAAGCTAATTGGCCCAAGTCTAAAAATGTGTCCATATCTCCAAAAAAGTACTCTCGCCAGCAAAATGCCCCCCCTGCGTTTTCAAATCCACCAGGGCCTAAATGTTTTTGGATGAAATTTACTTACACTCCCAGAATCACGCCTAAGCCATTCAAAACCACAACATTAATATGTAAAAACGCTGCTCAGGAAAGGGTTTATAATGATTTCACCGGGAAAGTGAACTTGTTTATAGACCCGGCGGTTACAAGATTTCAATAATTAGCATTTTGGAATTTGATTAGTTCCACCACATCAGCCCAGGTTTTTATAGATATATATTTTTCATCCATGCATGACGTGAAAACATACTCATGCGCGCGTGCCCATGCACACGTACATGCAAATAAGTACAGGATCAAACACAGAATGCTTGTTCCCTCTCAGTGCCACAATAAATACATGCTCAGGACCGGCGATTTAAAGCCAGACACCAGAGACTATAGTAAATTATGCGCGTGTGAGGCTTCATTTCCTCCTCTTCTTAAGCACTTGCTTAATTGCCATTCTCACCTGAGCAATTGTATAATTTCCTTTATTTTTCTCCTCCTCTGCCCAGAATATGAGTCTATAATGAGCTGTGGGTGTCCCCCAAAGCTAAGCCCGGTGCCTTGAAATAGGTTTCACTAATTTACCAATTAGTCATAAGATACAATTAGTCTGCAGGTTCCCCAAGACCGTGAATGCCCCCACCACTGGCCTCCTCCTCGTGATTGTTCAATCTCTGCAGCGATCATCACTCCATTACTTGGCTCACGCTCTCGCCCTGCTTTGCACAGCCCGACCACGAAAGGCAAGGTCCCACCTGCACTTTGGATATTACTCTAACCCTATGTGCCTCAGAGGGAATCGGTGAGGGAGTGGGAGTGTGTGAATGTGTCTACGTCCGCAGCTCTGGTTTTCTGTTTAAGTGCAGCTGGGACCAGTTTCACTGACCAGGAGGATGAGGGTTGGGGAGGGGGGGAGGGGGGGTGTGGTGTGGGTGTGTGTGTGTGTGTGGCGGGGAGGGGGGGAGGGGGGGTGTGGGGGGGGTGGGGGGAGTGGGTGCCTGGAGACTAGAAAAAAAAACTTATGAGAACTGAGACAAGTTACCAAATAGCAAAGTGAAAGTTTGCTGGAGGTGCAAATCTAATTTATGGTCGGAGGATAACGTGTTGTGTTTCTCTCCTTGGTTCACTCAGCCATTAAAACTAAACCTGAGGACAAAAAAAAAAAAAAAAACCCACAACAAATATCAACGCTCTACCGTGCTCGCTGGTGGTTGTTATTATTCTGTGCATGAGGCTGTGGGTGAACAGGAATCAATATGTGATAGGTCATTTGTCAGTGCCTTTTTCTGTGCGAGGCGAGTTCCTTGTTTTCTTAATGGTACCGCACTTCTTTTCATATATCGGATTTATTGTAATTACAACATATTCCCTTTTGTTTTCACCCTATTACAGCAGAGTCTGTGCACGCATGCGTGAGAAGGTGGGCTCAAATTGGTAACTGATCACTGAGAGGAAAAGGCAGCATTTAACAGTAAACCTAACACGCCACTATCACGTTTGAAACTGGGGCGGCAGGAGCAAAACAGTGGCCAGTTCTACTCCCAGAATGTGAATTGATGTTCGTCTCTTTATGGCCCCTGTGACCTGTCCACAATGGATTACGGTTATGGTTGTGGTACAGACGTGAGCTGGGATTGGCCCCAGCTCCCCCCAAAGGATAAACAGAAGCGACAACGGATGGATACTAAATACCGAAGTTCTAAAGTCTAATAATAACTTTAAGCTTTGGCAGAAAATGATGTGGTGGATAGATAATAAATGACATTCGGTAACCACTGCGAAAGCATCAGCGGGGATGACGAAAGATTATAGTTTCACTGCCACCAGATCTTGCCCAAGCGCCAGCAAACGCGAAACGTGACGAAAGGTGTCCTTGCTCAAACCGGCGTCATTGGGTCTAGGGTCGGAAACATGATTCGTTCGAAGACAAAGCAATTTGTAGCCATCATTAGTATGAAAAAGAGTGGCCTGGTTTTATCCTCAACAACTCCTCCATGAGGGAAAACTGAGGCAGGAGGTTTTGCGTCAACTGAAGCCGGCGTGAGGGGACACTCGGAGTGTGATCACACCAAAATGCCTGGAGCAGATTATTGGAAGCGTGGCTCCTGTGGCGAGCAAGACCAAGACCATTCTCTCTCCATTAACGGGCGGAGAACCGCACCGAGGGAGAGCAAGGCACCAGACGGAAGGAGACGCTCTCTTTAGGTTCCGTTTGCAGAAATGCAAGAGCTTAAAAAGCTCCGTTTTCGCCACCGAGCGAGGGATCACACATTTACAGTCCCAGCCATTTCACTGACACCCGGGGTGACATTAGCGAATGTTATTTAAAAGCACGGCCAGCACTCTGTGTGCCGGGGATACAGAAATACAAGCGTTGTGTAATGTTGTCACCCGCTCTAGCACAGACAAACACACTTCCATTGTTTGAAAAAAAGGGAAGTCCGTCAAAAGCCTCTGCAAAGTGATTTCACACTGCACATGCCCCCCCCCCCCCCCCCCCCCCCCCCGCCCCCCCCCCCCCCCCCCCCCCACCCCCCCACCCCCCCACCCCCGAGTAGTTTACCACACAACAGCAGTCCACGGTAAGGAGAGTAGGTGGTGGCTAGACTTTTGCCTGCATCTCTCCTTTAACGGCTAATGGCGGCTGCTGCCTCTTGTTCCTTTTCTTTTTGCGGCCCCTTTCAAAAAAAGAAAAACGCGGAGGGCGCCTGCCGTCTCGTTCTGAACAACCTTTTTCGATGAACCGGCGCAGAGACGTACAATAGGATCACATGCGGCATCCTTTTCATTAATCCGTCGCGTAGGACGTCATTAAAAGGCCCTGCATGAATAATAGAGTCCGCCAATAAGAGAGGGTAATGACTACAGACACCCTGAATGTCTCGAACTACCTATGCGGACCATAAATCGAAAACAACCCGTTTTTTGGTTGAATCGAGATCTCTGGGATCATACCTTAAGGAGCAATAGGGCTTTGGTGGAAGGGCCCGAATCCAGAGATGTACCTACAAGCAGGAACTCCCAGGCATGACATGACGTCTATGATCGGACTACTACAGCTGTAGAAAGGATAGTATGGTTAGCTGGCAGACTTTCCATCTGTGAACGCCACTTTGGATCAAAAATATTCAACGGAGGATTAGCCTACATACAAAGCATTCCGACAACAGAAGGAGCCTCAAACTTAAACACACATAAGCGCCATTTCCTAACTGTTTAAATGTGGCTAAACAGAGGGGCGCTTCCATCGACTGGGTTTGATAATGTATTCAATTTGATTGTGTAGCATCAATAAAAGAGCTGATTACAATTATACTAATGCCCGTCTGCATTGTTTACCTCTGTAGAGTACTTTGAATTGCCCCGGTGTCTGGAAGGTGCAGCTGTATATAAATAGACATCTCCGAGCAGTTAAGGAAAGAACCAAGACATTCAAGACAATCCAGAAATCAATTCTGAAATCAATTCTGCATATGCCCTGCATTTGTTTACATGTAAAAAAAATCCTTGATTGGCGACGATCTGGATTGAAGACAATTGTGAATTAAGCTGCAGTTTACATTCAATTAAAGCAACCTTTCTATACCATTGGTAGTGGAAATACGCGTGCCATGCGTGTGTTTACACGTCATTCGCCTTCCCGCCTTTCTGTACCTTCCTCTCTCTCTCTTCCTCTCAGAGGTTCATTCCCCTCATGCTAATGGACACCCCCCCCCCTCATGTCTATCTAATCAAAAATCAATTAAAAACACCTCGCCGCCGAGTCTCCAGAGCTGAGCCTAGTCGAGGGCGGAACAGAAATGCTTCCCGCACTCTCCCCCTCTCACAGTAACTCTCCCTTTCTCTCTCTGCCTCTCCCTCCCTTTTCCTGCTATGGTAGCCCTCTCCCTGGTACAAGCTCCTCCCTCCTGTCTACTGGAAGTTGGCAACATGATTTACGAGAACGGAGAACTTAATTTATATATTTTTTTCCTCTTGCATCCTCTTATTTATTTATTAGATTTTTTTTTTTTTTTTTTTTTTTTTCGCCCAGCCGCCTCTTCCTGTCTCTGGCGTGGAGGGGAGGCAGAGGATAGAGGGAGAGAGAGGATAGGATTAGTTGGAGAGTGGTCTCGGAGCAGACCAGTAGACTGGCAGCCCTGCAGACATGGAACAGATCTGTCCCACACTTAATGGCATTAGTGCCGTCCCTGAAAGGGGGAGGGGAGGCCGGCAGGGAGACAGGCTAACATATTAAAACTGCTTCTATACCAGACGCTTGTCTGCTCCACTAAAACTCCGACCACAACTCCAGGTCTCTCCCTGTGTGGGTGTATGGGTGTGTTGTTCGGTAAGCGTTTTATGTGCAAGTTGTCGAGACTTTAGCCGAGACCAACTCGACCCAAACACTTTTCAAAACACATTTCATCACGATCCCCCCCGTCAGATAATTTTTTACAAATACGCTTGCACTGACCCACTTACACATGGCACAGAGAAAATGCACATTTGTCCTGCACATGTGGAATCGAGCCGAAAACTTGCTCTCATTTTTTGGAGTAGAATGCAAATGGCCCTCAGCTTAAAGGCTAATGTGGCCCTTCATTGCTGTCGACTCTGACCGCGTAGTTAAGTGTACAATAACTCCTCTCTCTGCACTTTATCCTTAAGTCATTTGCACTTACCCCCTTCCCACTAGGACTTCACACATCTCACTGACCTGTGCGACTCAGGGCTAGATTGATGACTGTCAGCACAGTTTCTAAAACTAGATCCGAGCCCCACAGCACCCTCAGACGCTCAAATTACCCTCTCAAACCTGCTTGGACAGCACACTCATACAACACACTACTACTCCAGAGGCGCAGAGGGGAAATGAATAAATGAATTGGACGAAAAAAAAGGGGGGAATAAAGAGACGGAAAAACGGCTAAAGGTGGAATATTGGAGTCAGCAACAAGACAACCATTGACATAAAAGTGTCTGGGGGTAAAAAAAAAAAAAGGAAAGGAGTGTTATCTCCTTAAAACATGCACATATCAACTACAGGAGACCATAGAGTGGCCAGGGAAGAGGAAGTGACCAGGGAATGTGAGAGGACACTGACAGACAGGTGGAGCCAGCATTCTGTGTCTTTTGATGGATGGAACGGAGAGTTAGTAAATATACATGGGCCCCGCCCTGCAGCTCTTTCAGCTGTCTCAGCAGAGCCCTGGCGTGGATGGATCTGGGGGGGGGGGGGGATCATAGCCTTTTAGCAAAGGTTAAGTTAAGACAATATTGTTGTGGATCATGAAGAAATGAAAAATTGTTCTGTCACGCGAGATTGATTTATTCACCCCGCTCTGTGCAGATGGAGGAGTAGGTGGAGAGATAGCGGCAGGACGTGAAGAGATGGGCAGACACTAACAGCCTGGGGAGTGTTTCCTCTTTATCTCTGTGTCACAAAGGCCACCCCGGGTACTGCAGGTGTGTCTGGGGGAACAGCTTTAGAGAGGGCTATTGATCCCACTGAGTACTCCCACTGTATACAGCCAAGCTCTGCCCACATCCTCACACCCTGAGGAAACCCATACAGGAACAGGCCGTGCTAAAGGTCACCCTCTGATGGAGATAGGGAGCTGCACCTGGCTCTGAATACTTATTTCGTTCCTCAATTGGCTTGCAATCTCATTAGGTTATCGGTCAATCCAAGGTATCACGCACTTTCAAAGCCGCAGTTATGCGTAGTGATTGGTAACATAGCAGGCACCGAAAAGTCTCAAAAAGGAAAAGCTGCGTGTGACCTTACTATATGGTGTAATAATAATAATAATAATAATAATAATAATAATAATAATAATAATTCTCAGTACGAAATATAGCATGTTAATCAAATCAACATTTATTTATGTATCTCATATTGACAAAAAACGAATTGCGTTATTTGGTTAATATAATGTGATGCAAATGATTTTCCGCCACTAAATCACTTTTCATGTAGTTTCAAGGTGCTCTTATTGCACGTCCTGTCTTAGAAACCGATATTTCGTTATGCTAATGGAAAGACATTATTATAGCAATTACATTATAATAATTGAGTTGTCAATACTTCTCATTATAATTAAGAATTGTATGTTCCCATTGCCTCAACCAAAACGTCCTACCTAAAGAGTAAAGTAAAAATGAAGCATCATTTGTCTACTTCAGTTAGAAACAATGTCACACTGAGGTCATAATTTGCTTCAGAGTTCCCTGAAAAAAGATTTATTTATATAATTCAGGAAGCGTCTACGTACTCTATACTGCCAACACAACAACATTATTTCTTGCTTTTAAACAAACTAATTGATGAATAAATGCATGTTTTATAATTCATCTAACAGTTGAGAATACCCATCATCCCATAAAATCTATACTTATGAAAGACTAAATTGTAAGTCATTTTCTGTATGTTTTTTAGGCCTTTAAAAAAAAACAAAAAAACATTGGCACTGAAGCGGTTTGTTGGATACCGGAGCTATGTGCAGCTGTATGTGCTTAGCCTGCAGTTAATTCTTGATGGGAGTGAATGTCCATTAAATGTAATCTTGTTTTTCAGGCCAGCGCTTAAACCACAACTTCAGAGAATTGGCCACCGATGAAGACATCATCCATCATCCCACTGACGCTCTGCCAAAACCCTTTGAGATAAATATGAACGCTTTTCAAGTTGTACCTGTCTTTGGGAAACCGCACAATCATAAACACAGAGTAGGCATACGCGCCGCCATAATTCCCATTTATTTCTGCATATCAAACGTGTAGAAATCCTTATCTTTCTTGTGCCTATTCATCAAGCACCACTCACCCTGTCAGCAGCTTCCCTACCTTTTATCCAGCATCATTATTTCACATCTTGATGGCGGCTGCTGAACGTCTGCGTGTATGCAATCTTGCCCAACCACACCTCACCTCCTCAAAACGTACGACGAAAAACCAAAATGAACCACTCAGAAATTGGAGTTCCTGGTTTAATGAAATAGTGCTTTTAGAGTTGATCTGAGGAGCCCACTCGAACACTTATCTCAGCATCAACAGTGCTGCAGAAGAAAAAAAAAAAAGGGGGGGGGGGGCGCCTTAATCGGATTGCTGAAGCTCTAAAAGGTTTTATGCACATGGGTTCCTCTGCAGGCTGCTGGGCTCCGGAGCCGGGCTGAGCACTGGGGCCTGACTGCCAGCCCGACTCCGTGGCTCGACTGGCTGATAAAAATCCAGAGACTCGGTGGTGTCTTAGTTAGCCGCCACAGTCTTACATGAAAGACGATACTAATGAGGAGCTTTGAATAAACAATTCAATCAGTGAGCGCTACGCGCAGACGGATGCAGACACTCACCCACACCTTTTCCATACCAAATAGACAGGATATGCAGATATTATGGTACGTCTACACACACACACACACACACACACACACACACAAACACACACACATTCACACTTAGACTGTGATTTGCTTTTGTTCTCTTCCCCCCCCCACCGCACACTGTACACCTACACATCGGTCCATGGACTCACACGGAGGAATTCATCTATCAGTGGTTCACTGTGCCCCAAAGCAAGTGAGAGCTGCAGCAGACATTGATCAAACTGACTACTAACATGAAGAAGTTCAAAATCGCACATTTCAAATCCCTTTACTGCCAGCAACCCTCCACTGTAGTGAAATAAAAAAAAGACACACATGCACATAAACACGGACACACACACACACACACACACACACACACACAAGTGCACGGTATTACACCCAGCTGTATGTGTTTTAGCAAACATGAGCACATAGATGCAAAGATTACTGTTCGCACACACGCCGTCTTTTACAAAGCGAAACGAAAACCCGTACATTTTTAGCTCACACAGATATAAGGACGGCCTCAGTTATTTTCACATTGTACATTATTTCGGTAATAAACAAGCGATTTTTCGAAAGAGAAAAAAAAAAATCCATGACATGGAATGCACCGTTTCTGTGTCAGATAGTACCAAGAGTAATTTCTCACATTTCTTATCAATACTTAACATTTTGCATTGCTTCAATTAATTCAATTGTACCCTAAAATGACCAAATCTGAATGAACAGCCTGTACTCTGAAATAAGACTCGTACTCGTCATCACCTTTATTCCATTTGACCTCGTTCCCCTGACATTATTGCAGTTTTATCAGGTTCTTAGTTCGACGATTTTGAATTCATCTTTGCCATCACTTCAACTTATTTTACAAGAGAGCAGAGGAACTTGTTTTATGGACAAGAAATGCAAGTTTCCAAAGGTTAAGAAGATTCAAATTCCCTGTCAGTTTGCCATCTGACGAGCTCTTGCCTTGGTTTCGAGAAGTTCTCCTAACTAGTCAAGGAACAACACCTGTGTTCCTCCTCCAAACAAATGTGCGTTTGGCTTCCACAAAAGTCAAGGAAATGTACCATCTTTTTTTTTTTGCACAGCAGCTCCAGAGTTATTAGCCTTTGTTGGAAATGTTTTGCATATTCAGCCTCCCATCCAACCCACATAGATGTTAATGCACGCCCACACAAACGGTTCGGTGTGAACAGGGCAAACATATTTTCCATCTCTCTCTGCAGGCAGGCAAACACACTTTCTTCCGCTGTCTCTATTTCTAAAACCCACTTACATGGCGTGCAACCATGGCCGGCGCGCACGCGCGCACGCACGCACGCACGTCCATTCACAGAGGGGCCCAAAGTAACTTTGACACTTTGGTAACCGCCTCGCTGTGTGCTGCATCAGCTGAAACGGGATCCGTCCCTTAGATCCCGTTGTACCTCTCGCACATACTGATGTAGTCTGATCCCCCGTCAGTGAGAAGGCCTGCAGGGAGCAAGTCTGGGGCTTACAGCACATCCACCGGAGAACCAGATGCCACGACGGACAGCTAGGACACGCCGCATGATAGACCCACGCTCTTTTTTTTTTTTTTTTTTTTTTTTTGCACCACTGTATATGACCAAACCGCTCGGCACCACTTACGCGAGTCGCCGCTCAGCACACAGCGTATTCCTGGCAAGTCACCGCTGTTTAGACATGTTTAGATGAGAGCAATTCAGTGATACGTCTCCGGACACTTTAACGTGCCCTTGCGCACGCACACGCACTTCCCTGTGGCAACTGCGTTACAAAAGTGGGCATGAAATCAGAACGTGCCAAAGTGAATCCACCGAAGGCGGCTTGTCGTTGCGCGATAGAATTTAAATGAAACCATTGCCAACGATATGATGCTGCAGTAGCTGACCTGCAGCATGTTTAGGAAGAAACCATGCATTTGCCAACTGGGCTTTATTTTGGTTTACAAGAAAACCTATAAATCACAAAAAACGGATTCAGTGTGAACTGCGTTTAACGTGTCCAATGACATGCCTTGCTGCCATTGCCAAAATAAATTGTGTGAAATGATCAGGAAAAAAAATATGCCCAATATAGTCATAATGTAACATTATAAACACAAATTTACTATGCTGTTAATAATTTATATTTGATCATCAATTAATCACAACTTTTTACCTATGTTACATGCAAAAGGGCTGATTTGCATACGGGGGGCATGTAAATGAACTAAAAAACACAGACTTGCCGTGTTGTGCCAATGCTGCATTAATTTCTTCCTGCCACACTGTTTTTTTTTCTCCCAGGAGATATTGGTGCTCCACTCTCTGCAGTGCACGTTGCTATACTCTCCATTTTCTCGCTGCTCTATTACTGTCTTTACATGAGAATGTGTAAATATGGAATAATTGAGAAATTGATTGTTGCTCTCTTTCGGTCCAGTGTGGCCTTCCACCCATTAATCTCTAATGCTTGCAGAAGAAGCTGAAAATCCATCTGGGGCACTCGCTGCAGACAATTGTCTGAAAGACCGGTTCCATCCAAATTGAATTAGAATCAATGTGGAACATACACAAGCAAGAACATCATTAGATCAAGAGACTCGCGCAAAGAGAGTGACTGAAGGAGAAGGAGCAGCTGATGGCTTGCCTTCCTCTCAAGCCGAGTTACCAAATAAAATCAGCATGCATGAGATTTGCTTTTTTTTTTTTTTTTTTCGTCTGTCACTTGCTTCCTTGCACTTTTACACACACATATAGTCTGCGCACACACTTTAACAGTCACAACTTTTCCAAGCGACTGTCGAGTAAGCCTCGAGCTTTGAAGTTTTAATGTAAGCGCCACTTACTCTGTGGAGAAAAGTAAAGGGGAAGGGGGCCGGGAAGTTAAAAGAGGGGACGCGGTGATGGACTGGTAAGGGGGTGAAGGAGGAGAGTACGGCAAAGGAGAAGAAAAAATAGAAGCAATCGTGAGTCATGAGCAAAGACACAGCTGGTGTGACTGGGCTGCATGAGCGAGAGCGTGATGGCTGACAGAGACTTCAGGAAAAGATGAACAGTGGCAAAGGAAGAGGCGAATTACGGTGAAGCTGCAGCAGGTCAGTGACAAATGGAAACACGAGGTGATTGATATGCTTGTCACAGGGCTACAAAACTAGAGATACGAGTGAGGGTACAAAACCCCAAAGAGGAGTCAGCGGGAGATTAGTGAGCATTAGATCGCAAGATTTGGTAGACAGAGATGGAGAGATACTTGGGACGGAGCATAGCTAAAAAGCAAAAGGAGGATAGGGTGGGCGGATGATTTAAGTAATTTCGAAAGTGACACCGTTTGTAGGCAGGAGAGAGTTGTGTGAGGGGGCTGAGACGGAGAGAGCAGATATGGTGCGAAAAAGAGAGATATAAAGTAAGATATGAGGAGGGGGTGAGATAGAGATAGATAGGCCGGCCTGGAGCGAGACAGAGTTATCGGCCGTGATCGATCTGGCCGGCTGATGCCAAACGGGGGAGGGGGAGAGCGGGATGATGGGTAATGATATGAGTCTAGAGATGGAGCAGAGTGTGTCTATGTGCGCACCCTCGGTCCATGCCCGCACACCGCCTCACACCAACACAAAAGGGCCTGGCGGAGAGCGCTTTTATTCACGCCCCCGTAACAATCCATATATACTGTGCATACATGTCACAACAATCTCTCAAGCTCTCATTTCATTTCCGTCCGTTCCTTTCAATCTTTCTGCCTTCATCCAGACCTTTCACCCCCCCCCCCCCCCCCCCCCCCCCCCCCCCCCCCCCCCCCCCCCCCCCCCCCCCCGCCCGCCCCCGCCCGCTCCCGCCATCCACTGCCTGCCCTCGCTTTTATCCCACAGCACATTTAGCTTTACATTTCATGCTGAACCACCGTGAATTCTGTATCAATCTGTTTGTTTTTTTCCAAATTAACCCTTCATGCATCCATATATTCCAGGGAGTGCAACTTTCGATTGATAAAACATTTTCTTGGCTACGACACACGCACGCACGGAGAGAGCGAGCGAGCGAGAGAGAGAGAGAGAGAGAGAGAGAGAGAGAGAGAGAGAGACGCACAGACACTGTGACATGTTTATTTGCACACCCTTGGCAAACCTACGGACTCTTAAACTGTTTCCACAGCAACATGAAGTGGCCTTAGAATAATGTATTCTGTTAAGGCTGGGGATGATTATGCTGTTCTGTTTCTACATCAGTGTGCGGCTCCTCATCTCACACTGATGTTTTTACAGGCATGAAATGATTGCAACCTGCACAATTGAATAATTAAACTGGTGGTAGCTATATGATTAAAATTAGCAAAAACCATTTCAAGTGTAAGGATATCACGGGGAAGAGTTGTTAAAATTACACAAACAGACTGAATAGTCATAGAAAATGGATATTCACTGGCACCACTAAATTGAAGGATTAGTCTGTGACTATTACCATGGAAACCAAAAGCAATCCAAATACGAAATTTAGGCCAAATCACATCTTTTGGACCTGACTAATTTTTACAGCAACAACATCTTTAGTCAAAAGCAGGCTCAATCGGCGAAAAACACATTACTAACAGATGACTTCACGTATTTTTGAAACTAGAAAATATTTGCATATATTATCGGTTCTGATCAAACACAATTTCACTGACTTTAAAAACGCAAAATAACGGGAATAATGTTTCATCATTATCACATTCCTGTAATGCTATGACTTTGTGGATGATCTAAAATCTACAATGGTACGAGCTCAGGAGGTGAGAAAAAAAACAAAAAAAACATTAAACTAAAAAGATACAACTTCAGCCGAGGGTGCTTTACCAAAACCACACACAGCAGTCAAATCGTGAATTTGAGGAAAGAGGTATTTGAAGCTGCATGGGGAATTTCAAAAGTGTGAATATGGTTGAGTCTCTTGATGGTGTGACAAATTCTGTCAGCTAGATTCATCTCTTCATCACAGTGCCACCGGAGATAGGTGACATGAAACGTCCTCATAATGAGCTAAATAAGACTGTAATAACTTGTGGCGGTGAGATACATTTCATTGCTCGCAAAAGCAGTCAGCTACATTCTTTTTCTTTCCGCCTCTCGCCACTGTTTATTTGAAAAATAACAATAACTTAATAATCTAAGCTTGTTTTTTGCAGACCGACGCAATTCTTAGTTTAAAACAGTAATAAATAGCCATATCATGAGGGATGTGCACCATACATGATGCTTTATTTATAACATAATATATATTACATTGTATATATTAGAAATCCAATGCTTTCAACATACTGAGTCAAAAGATAGAGAGAAATGTCGCAAAGAGATAATCTACCATTCACACACACTTTCATACAGTGCCGTAAGGCTATCTATCACACACACTCACACACATCATTCACACCGAGGCCACACACCTGTTAGAGGCAATTTGGGCTTCTGTGTCTTGCCAAATGACAACCGGCATATGGACTAAAGGTGCCCGGTGGAGGACATGAATCTAGTAATGCCTGGTAATCGTTCAGCAAGACGCAACTGAAGCTCAACTGTAGATTGGCAGCTGAAGTAAAACAAGTATTGTTAATTCTAAAGCACTCCTTTTTTTCCATTTAACAGCCTTATTATTTACATGCATAAGCCAATTGAAGTGCATCTATCTTCCTCAAATCCAGAGAAGTCAATGATATGTATGAACTTGGTTAAAAAAAACTATGGTTATTTCTTGTGTTGCAAAAATCAGAGCTCATTTATCAAACCACTCTCTGTAAATTTCTGTTTGCTCTCAAACATTACTCATAGCAAGCATGGATCTGTCAGTTGTACGACTCAGCTGGCTATTTCATTAACATTTATGTAACTTGATTTGACAAAGGCTTTTTTTTTTATATCATTTATAATTCCACTGCTGATGAGTTCCTGATGAAGGCCTACAGAGGACCAAATATAAGAAGCGGTAAAAGTACACCAAGCACCGGCCCATTATCTTTTCTCCGGCAACTCGTCCTCACAACTTCACAAGCTGTGCCTAAAAAAACACTCATGTGGACAAACTGGCAAGTGAAAACGGGGGAAATAAATGAGAGGGAAAGGCTGGTTAATGAGAAATGCTATTTTTACGTCTTTGATGTCCCCCATCCACATAAGCACACAGCTTAGACAAAAACAAATTAGAGATGTCGACTGCTTCCCAAAGACATTAAAAACATATTAGCACAACAACCATTTGAGACTGTGTCCACACGCATACATATTGGGGGTGGGTGCGTGTGTGTGTGTGTCTGCGTGTGCGCGAGTGTGCGTGGGTGTGCATGCATGCATTTCAAATTCAGACAAAATATCCTCAGTATATTTCTTAGCACTTGTCCAAACTGGCTGGCACTATACATATCACTTGTTCCTTATGGCTAATAGTAAACAAAATATCAACTTAATGACACCATAGTTTCTGCACAGCTAAATGACTCACAGGCATAACGCCATGATTCATTTCTCTGCCGGGAACTGTATAGAATACAGATCAACATCATCGACGGGATGATGAACACATCAAGAAGGATCTAAAGGCAATTTGTCCCACCTTTGAAACTAGTGCTGATGATGATGCTGTTTAGCATCTATCTTAACATTCATCTGGCCGGTGGAGACAGAACTGGAAACCCCGTTGGCAAATTCAAAAAGACGAGCAAAACAAAGATGTGCAAATGCAGGCGGCAAAAAAACCTTTAATACTTGTCCAACTACAAGATTCTTACATGATTCAAATAACCATGAATATCCAATCGTGCATCCCTCTGTAAGCCATCTCTTGGCTGGCTGCTGTGCCTTTCCAACAAACTTTTCCTATTAGTAAGCATAGAGTAAATAAGCAACCCACCCTGTCCTCTCATGAATTTGCATACCGTTGTAGGTAGCACTACTTCATTTTGTTTTTGGTTGCGAGGGGCATACATAAAAGGAAACCCAGGAACAATTATTTTCTCCTGCACAGATATTCACATCAGGTAAAGTTCAGGCCTTCAAATCCTACATCTCCCAAGTCATTGAGAGGCCTTGTCGTGGGCAGTCATCCTCAATAATTTATTTAACCAATCCCACTTTTGGTGGACTAAACCGGATTCCAGTGTGTAAACATAGGGTATTGTCATTACACAGCAAATATTGGCAAACATTCTATTTAAAATCTATAAATCATGCAGCTGAGCTGAATTTCCTCTGTGTGTAAGGTAATGTGAATGTTTTTATTTATTTATATATGTTTTTTTAATCAAGCTTTGACTGTATTGATCACCAAGTTTTGGTAAAATTGCTTTTACCAAGCTACAATTTCAGAACAACAACAGATAACTAAAATAACAAAAAACATTATGAATGCTTGATCCGCTGCCCTTATCATTAGAGCATTTCTTTCAAAAAGACCTTTTGAGGCACAATTACTTTGTCTGGCCAAAGATCCTTTGACATTTAAACAAGTTATCAAATGATTTTTTTTTTCCCGCAGAGAGGACAATCTAATTTCAGGAGTAATAGGGGTTCAATACTGATCAGATCGTGCCATCAGATTGGCATGAAAATCTGTATAATAAATGTAAAAACAGTACACAAAACAGTGAACGGAAACAAAAGATGGTCTGAGGATACACATATGTGTATATATATATATATATATATATATATAGTGAAAACGGGGGAAATAAATATATATATATGTTATTAGGGGAGCGATAATGAGTGACACTGAGGACTTGCTCTGTATTACAAAGAAAACAGAGGCGACAGGGCTGAGGAGGGAAGATTGGTTAAAACGAGGGAAATCGAAATGGCTGCAATAACTGACCACTGACTCTAGACCACAGTCAATATATCTAAGTGAATTTAAGCTGTGCTGCGATAGGGGAAATGCTCCACAAAGCGCGCACACACACACAAACACACGCACACACACACACACACACACACACACACACACACACACAGATTCAAACACACCCAACAAAACTAACTCAGAATTAGTTTAATTCCACCAGCCGGGTTTGAAGGAGAGAATAGAAAGTGACATTACACACACACACTGTGCTATGGTTTCGTGCCTGCCTGCAGCTTCATTGGGTAGGTGGGGGCAGCAAGGTTGCAGGCTGCAATATTAAACCATCAATCACCCCCCAAATTAGGCATTTTACATCACACAAGCACTTACAGCTCTCTCTATTTCTCCCACAGGTGGGGTCCTAGCCAGGGGAACAGAGATTACATCACGAAAGCAATGATGGTGCAGCAAGACCCATGAATACATTACACCATCATATATACGCAGAGCATGGGTGGAAGGCAGCGAGGAAATAATAAATCATAATGAATAATATCAAATCAACTAGTTATTCCTTTACTCTGAGGTACATGAAGTATGCATATATGCAGGAACTTTGAGTTTGATACATCTTTGTTGCGAGGCAGCTTACGCCGACGAAATAAGCAAGTGATTCGTATCAGCGCTTGTTGACAGTATCTCATATCTGATTCATCACGCAGAGCAAGTTTTGCCTCGCGCCCGTGTTAAACACAACAAACAGCTCATTTCAATCAACCGAGGGGGAAAAGACGGCGTCGCGTCCACTCTGCCGTTTCTCGTGTTGTGATTACAAAAAAACATCTGGGGCACCAATGAGCCGGGAAGCCATTAACAAGCACGCAGGAGAACAAGCAAAGAGAGCAACAGTAGACTGAGAGGAGGGGAAAGACGAGGTTAAAGGAGACGCATAGGAGGAGCAAGAAAACGGGGCCAGGGAGCCAGAATGGAATAGAGGGGGTGAGGGTAAATGTAGCATGAAGTTGCATTTATCCCAATTAACAACTACAGGGGTCTTGGGTGAGAAGGGAGAGGGTGTCCACCCCTATTACCAGTGTTTACTCACATGCTGATTACAAGCCGGGGAGAGAAAATGCCTGCGCAGCCCCTCTCTCTTTACAGGCAAGCAAAAGAAAAAGTCGTAAATGTGCGACACACAAACAACCACAGAAAACGGCTGCATAGTTTTTTTGTTTTTTTTTGTTTTTGTCTCCTAAAACTATTAGACCTGTCCCAATTCCCATCTTCCTTTCCTCTCCCCGGCTCCCTCATTCTGTGCACGAGTTAAAGGTAGATTTCACGTGTCCCATTAGGAGTGCTCACTCGGTTCTCTTCTTGGCCACCTCTTTTGTGAGGCGATGATAATTGGAATTGGTAAGTCAACGGGGCTCCATGTGTTGTTCCACAGCATAGCAACAGCGCAAGCGGGCTGTGGCACCGTGACCTAACCCTATCCTCACGTGAATCACCATTAAACGGCCTGCATAGAAAAACGAAGGTAATGGACTAAAACCGTCTATTTATGTTCGGAGGCATGAGCACACATAGACCTCAATGGAGGCTTCAATACATTTCATTTTTATCCCTAAAACGCAGTTCAATTCCAGTTTGCACACAGCCTGCCCTGTCTGCCAATAAGAATATATATTTGGAAATAAAGGATAAAGTAAAAACTTCAGGTTGGGAGATTGGTGCAGCTGGGCGATGCCCTCCGCCCTCCCCAGCCGTTTCCTGCGAGCACAGGGCACTATGTGGTCACAGTGTGAGTCAGTTAGTGCGATGGGCTAGTTTGATGCAGACACCAGGTGAGTGGAAAAATCACCCCCGTAAAGGGCCCCGAGGTCCGGACCTCAGTCATTCCTTTCGAGACACATACAATAAAAGCTGTGAAATAACCGCTGCACAGATATTTTAAAGTGACAAGATCACGGCCTTTTCTCATCAGATCACCGGCGTCATTGCCGGTGGGCACGAGTGTGGGTGGGGTGAATGATGTTATCGTTACAACAAAATCTTTACTTAACAAAGTGGTTCTTTGAGTATCTACGACCCAGTCGCATTACCAGGCAAAGGTAGATCCTTGCAGACTGACCCGCTTTTAAAATACATACATTGTGACTTTCGATTAAAAGCCGCAAAAGTAGTAACTCCAGACATTTATTTATTTAAAAATGTTACAAAATTGCCGTTCAAAAAATGTATGTTTTAATGTTGTGCTTGGTCAGTGTAGTCTTATGGTGTTGCTGGGCTAAGCCGACTGTTTGGCAAACACGTTGCATCATCTGACCCTCCTCAACAAAACGATGTAACCTCTTCGGTGCAGGATTGCCGTTGAGGGAACAAGGGAATAGAAGAGCAGACATTAAAGCGAGCGGGGAACTTGTGTGAGTTCCTCTTGAAGAGAAGGACGGACAAAGGAGTGGAAATGCAGAGCAGCATATCTCTACAAAACCAGAAGGGAACGCAGAGAGAATGTGCATTTGGCAGAACGAAAAGCCTGGAGAGGTGAAAAAGGTAGAGATAAATAACAAACAAAAAGCACTTGTTGGGTAAATGACTACATGAAAGTGAGACATTTCCTCCACTGGCTACTGGAGTTTATGTACATAGTATCTCTGCAGAGTTGGTAATGGGGGGTTTTCAGGAATGCCGTGTCGCTTGGACAACAGGAAGTGGGTGGACGTCCCACTTCCCGATGTCCGAGCGACACAGGAACAAAACCAGTGCCTTCGGGGTCCCTGAAAACCCCCCAGTACCAACTTTCATTTATTTAGCTGCGACCCTTCACTACAACCCTAGCCCAAATTCCACATGTATAGGGGTTATAAGCCTGGAATTAGGGTTTTGGTAAACCCGAACCCGAACCCTAATTCCACAGTTATAGTGGTTATAAGAGTGGAATTAGGGTTAGGGTTTTGGGGAAGGGTCCCTGCTACAAAGATGAAAGATGTTAGTGGGGGGTTTTCAGGGATTCCGAACACGCTGGTCGTGGTCCCGTGTCACTCCGACATCGGTAAGTGGGTGAATGGTCAAGATGCACAAAGCTATCTTGCACTTTCGCCCACTTCCCAATGTCCGAGAGACACTAAAACCCCAACCCAAATTCCAAAGTGATAGGGGTTATAAGCCTGGAATTAGGGTTTTGGTAAACCCTAACCTTAATTCCACAGTTATAGGCAGATCTATTCAACTAGCGGCCCATGGGGCCCTTTGCTACTTTTGTCTGGCCCACAAGAACTTACCTGAAATTCGGGCTGGCATGTATTGTGTAGCCAGGGATGCACATACGCAGTATGCAGATAATCATGTGCGGCAAAAATCTGGAATCCGTAACTTGTGTCACTACAAACCAGCTGAGCATCGCCCCTGTTGGAACACAGACACGGATGCAGTGCATCAGTTTTTATGAGATATTTGCAGGGATTTATTGAAAAAGTATGGTGTGGCCCACGAGCCCCCATGGATATTCCTATTTGGCCCACCTGCTAATTAAGTGGAACAGCCCTGCTCTTGCTCATCTGAAGAGAGACACCTAGTGGTGCAGAACAAACTCCCATTTAACCCTAAACATGGACTCGGCAGCGCACCGCCGTCGCATGTTCCCCTAGCAAAGCCACATTAATCAAATTGAAGCACAAACTAGGACAATTATTGGTGTGATTTGCACATTGCTGGCTATCAGCCTCATACACCTTTTCAAGCGTTTTTTTTCTTTCTTTCTTTCCTTCCTTCCTTCAGTAGGATTAGTCTGCGGGCGCGACAAAATGGAGAACACTTGATTATGGATGAGGTGCCAGCGCTTGTGGCTGTGCAGCTTGGTGTGTGGTTCATGCAGGAGTGAGACCTAATATTACTTACTAAGGATGATTAAAAAAACACCCTCCAGGTGGGCAGTGTAATTAGAAATCAATTAAACTGATACTGGGGGTAGAAAAGATTGCTTTTGGAGAAGCCCGATAATGGCAGTGCTTGAAAGTTAACATTAAGACTTTATTTTTAGCCACAAATAATGACTTATGGTATTGAATGTATTAGGATCATAAAAAAAGACAATATCTAAGGGAAAGCAAAACTACCTCACATCTAATGAACTGCCGGAAACTGTGGTGATTTATCAGGCACACCTCCCAAGCTGTTAGATGGTCTCTCGAAGGGTTAATAAGAATGTTAAAATTAATGTGACAGGTTGCATACAGGAAGTCATTATTCTTTCCAAGAAGGGGTAGACGTGACAATTATGATTGGACGGCCACTGTAAAATTCCTGTCTAACCGACACTAACTCAGCCGACACAAACATTGAGACACTCCTTTTCAGTCAAAACCCAGTTGAGTCATGACGCTGTCTCAAAAATCAAATCTGCCACGAGCGCTCAATGGGCTCCTCTGATAAAACCAGACAAGGTGGTATTACACTAGTGAGCCCCAATCAGAGTGGCCGCAGTCCATCTATCACGGCGCTATCTGGAGAAAAGGTATATTACCTGGGGCCCGGACAGCCCTGGGCATGCGTGGATATATGGGGCCGGTAGCAGAGAAGCAGAGCTGGCTGTCAACCCTCCGGGCTGATTAATGACGAGCCCGGCCCAGTGTTTAATGTCTTTAATATGGGCCGCTGACGAGGCCGTCACACTGACGGAACCCACCCGCCTGACTGATGAAGTCACCTGCGGCTCTGCCTCCTTTTTACATATACAATAAAACAGAACACCTTCTATGCATTTCCCTGTATGGTCTATGCCCCTGTTTACAAATACAATTTAAATATAATAAATAATATCTTGCTTTCGCACGATAACATTCCCTCCGTATGTTTTTTTTTTTTTTTTTTCTTTTAAAGCATGAAGTACACAGGTACAAATTTCATAGACAGCTCAACACAAGGGGGTGGGGGGGGGGGGGACTGCTCACCACAGTGCTGTGACCCTGGTGTCATGAAAATAAGAAATCCAGCAGACAGCTCCGTTCTGTGGCGATATTGTGAGCAGGAGCTCTCGAATGGAAGATACTTCCACCTCTCGGTGTTAAAAGAGTCGAGATCTTTTGCGGTGTGTAATGAAACAGCTAATACTTACACCTTCTCTGCTGAACAAACACAAACCCTCCTCCCTCCCATGATGCGTCTATTCCTTTCCTTCCTCCTCACTCTCTTTCACTTTATCCCTGCTCTCCTACTCCCACTTGCTCATTTTCTCTTCTTTCTGCCTCTCTCTCTCTCTCTCTCTCTCCCCCTTACTCTCTGCTGCCTTCCCACTCCTTCCCGGCACAGTTCTATCTCTTTTCATCTATCACCTCCTCTGCAATGTTCTCATTTAATCATCCCCTCAAGAAATATATTCACCTCCGAGCCACTGGGCTCCTATTAGATCATATACTCTGTTGTTACAGCTGTTATCATGGCAAATTCCTGTGCTCTTGGGGTGGCCAGGGGCCGCAATGTAAACCGTCCACTTCAGGAAGCGCGCACACACAAAGCGGAGTAAAAACGCATATACAGTACAATGTAACCCATTTAAAGGGATAATGGAAGAGGATTGTTAAAAAAAAAGCCCCACACGGGAAAGACGAGAACATGTATGTTTACAACATGCACTCCTTTGCATTACTTACACACTGCCAGTTTTCACAGCACACTATTCTGACTCTCTCTCATGTGATTTCTGGGCTTGAAAGTAATAAAAATCTACCCAGTAGCAAATTGTTGTGTGCTGATATTCATAGCAGCTGGCCTAAATAAGGTTTTATATTTCCCTGTCAAGCAGTAGGCCAAACATTTAATATCACGTGTTCAGAGAGGAAGCATAAAAAAAAGAAGGGCTAAATGCGCGTTGAGTCACCCTTACACACGTGGGCTGGATTGAAAATGTCATTTTCCAGTCCAATATGGAGCTGCACAGTACGTGATATGATCCCACAGGGAGTCTCCAGCACTCCATGAGGCAGGGAGAGATCAAGCCAGGGAGCTGGGGAGGTGGGGCAAGGCGCGGGTGTGTGTGTGTGGGGCATTGAGTCCCTGCAGACTGGAATAATGAAATATCAGCTCACTGAGAGGCTTGTTCTGCCTTCAGGGTGGTTAGCTAAGGCCCAGTTTAAGTTTACATTATGGACAGAATCCTAATGATCCCTGGCCCCATCCTCCTACACAGGGCATTGCTGTTTTAATATAGGAGGACCTGCTATTTTTTCATTATCTACATGTCATGTGACACTTCTTTTGCGGCGCCTGTGAGGAAAGACAGGCAAAGCGTGCCTTCCCATTTCCTCGCAGCCTTCCCTGTGCTAGCCACCCGAATCCCATCTGCACAATTATTCAGACGTGCACAATTTGTACACGGCACCCAACAGGCGATGGAAGCCTGAAACAAATGCACACTTTCATGTGAGCACGCAACCGCGCAAAATTGCATATGCAGCAGCAGAACACATGTTGATCAAATAGGTATCTATTGTACTTTATGCATGACAGAAAACCTGATGAACATAAGACAGGCACATCAGGCACGCGCCGCGCACATGAACAAGGACATAGTCCACACGGAGGAAGGAAGAAGGGAGTATTTAAACACAGCAGTACATTGCACTTGCAAATGCAGGTTTAAGTTTCATGACACATTCATAATATGTGGTGAATCCAAATATCCGAGCACACTTCGTGTGGCTAGGCCATGGCACAAATTAAAGAATGTTCTCAGCTCCCAGTTCCCAAGTGATGTATCATAACAACAATCACTGTCAGGCCCAGAATGAAGGTGTTTCTTTCAGAGAGGGGGAAGAAAGCAGAACTGAGGTAATTATGCCGCTGTAATGGAGTCGGTGCCAAGTGAGAGCCTAATGAGCTTACTGAAGTCTACCATTGAGAATTGATTACTGGTGGGGAACAAAAAAAAAAGGTTGCGCTTGCAGGAAAGTGCCAATGGAGGTTAGCTTGTCACCACTGTTATGCACTTAATTGACAGGGAACCAACATGCACCGAAACTCTCCGAACAGCTCTTATTAATAACATTAATGAAAGGTGCAGAAAGTCTATAAATATATATTCTAATAGATCTGAAAAACCTTCATTGTACATTGTTGTCATCTGTTGGGAGGAAGGTGTTTGATCACTTCCCCCCCCCCCCTCTCTTTCAGCAACACACGCAACCTTAATGAGCAAAATAGAATAAAACCTGTCCATATTGGCAAGGGAAATGGAGATGTCGTCCTTTGCGCAGGCAGAGCTGTCACAGGACTACGGTAGAGGAGGATCAAAAGAGAAGCACTTAACCCCGGAGGCAATGAAAATGAACCGGACCTCGATGTGTTCCCCAAAGACCCTGGCGAGTATGGAGACATGTGCTTTTTTTTTTTCTTTTTTTTTTCCCCTGTGTGTGCATGTGCAGCGCAGTCACAGAGACGTGTGTATGGGCTCGTTTTAATGTTAATGTGAAAGGGACTGAATTTACTGCAGCAAAACAAACGATCTGCTCACCATATTGCAGAGGGGACACTGGGTAAACAAGTCCCGCTTCTAACAGCATAATCCTCCTTTTTGTTTACATGGTCAGACTGTGACATGGTCCCCAAAACACTATTTTATGCACTATGCTCTATTGTCTATTAGTATGGCAAACAGGCTTCTTTTCAACACATCTGCCAGCCACAGGCACAGCTTTCAGACTCAATTTCCACGTACACTTCACTCAATAAGTTCTCTCTGAGCTTTTCACAATTTTCCATGGTTACCAGCCATTTCTTTTTGCCTTTGGCTTGCTCCGTCCCATTGTCTCTCTCACCCCCGAATGTTCACCGGCGTCCTCACAAATGCAGAGAGAATAAAAAAATATATATTGATTTTAATTAGGGAAACCGAGTCATGAAGGGGCCGATTCTGGGTGGCAGCCTCCATATGGACACGAGTGATACAATTCTGGCAAGTAGGCTGATGACAGATGCCACGGACTAGTTTATTTTCCCTGGAAGCACAGATTCAAAGGAAACTTGGTCCGTTCTTGGGAGGTGTTTTCTACATTTTGAGAGACAATGTTTTCGCAGAAGAATTATTATTCTTAGGAAAGAAAAACCGGTGTTGAGTGTCCAAATGGGAGGCAGTCCTTATGAGTCCCATCACAGCTGTTTACTGAATCAACTGACTTTGTTTGTCTTCTTCAACCAATATGGACACTTAAATGTTGTATTGTAATAGTGTTTTAACTACCAGGGCTTATAAATGTGTCCCAAGTGACATCTTTAGGGGAAAACATGCAGCTCAGGGAGATTTTAGAGATAATAACAAAGTAAATGTGCGTGCGTGCGTGCGTGTGTATATGAGTGTCTGTGTAAACTGAGGAGAAAGGGGATTTATATGTACAAGCTGCCAATCTGCCATGAAGAGACGATGCATTTCTTGAATTGTTGTCACATTCCACATTCCAATCCTAGTACTGACCATGTGGCCAAACACGCAGCAACAGAATGTGCAAGCTGTCTAAGGGGTGAATCTCAGGAAACTAATTGGACAGCTCCACTGGAAAAAAAACAAAACAAGCACCACTCCGAGTATTTTTTTTTTAATGCACAGTGAGCTTGTGTTTAAACAACCACATCTGAACATACTCAAGATGGGTTTTCTAATTCCTTCCAAGAGAGACACTGGATTGTTACACATTTTCAAAGGGCAGTTTTATTTCCATGGTACATCTATAATACATCATCAGCCGGGGTTTCTAATGACTCAAGGATAAATTCCTTTGGTGTTCTTATCTCCAGCTTCTAAACTTCACTTCTAACACTCAGTCAGTTGCGCTATCTCAGTGCATGAGCACTTCTTACTCTTGTTAAATGATGGAGGACAGTGCTACAAGCAAGCGAGCAGTGTTTCCCCATTTGTTTTACCCTTTCAGCGGCAAAGGATGAAAAGCCTTTTGCGCGAGCCAAAAAAGCAAATGACGCAGCAGTATTATTATTGCTGTGTTTTGTATTTCACATCGTGATGTATTACCTTTTTACTGGCTATTTCTGTTGGATCTCCCATCTAATTAGCAACCTTATTCATCTCACTTGTGAATATGTGACTTTGTTGTTTGTTTCGGTTACAGACCACCGGGGATCGAGGGAGCAGCTGGGATGGGGGGGGGGGGGGGGGGGGGGGGGGGGGGGGGGGGGGGGGGGGGGGCGGGGGGGTTGGGGGGTGCTGCAGAGGAGGAGATGCAGAGGAGGAGATGAGTTCCATTAATGATGTTGCAATTCCTGATGGTTGCCAATAGAGGTCGATAGAGGTCACAGATTACTTAACAGACCTTTAAAATCAGCCTACTGCTACCTGAGGGGAAAAGATTTATCATAATACAGAGAGAATGCCGAGGGTTGCGTTCCATTTCTATTTATTTTTTGAACAGTTGCAATGATTCCAGGAGCTCAAGCACAATGGACTAGAGTATTGTTTATGTTAAGTGACGTGCGGGAACACTCGAGGATGGCTAAGGAAAGCATGCAGAGCCGAGTTTACACATTGCTGCATCAAGCCACAGAGGCGTGTTGCTATAGAAGCAAGGAAGGCTTTTACAAAGGGACATTACACACCTACACACTAAAGAACTGTTCACTTTATGTTCTCCTGAGGGACTGGCTCACTGCAGCACACATCCCTCCCCTCTCGATCAATCAATTGTCGTCTCCCCCTCCCTCTCTCTCCAACACATCTTTGCTCTCTTCGCTTACACTCCCTTTTAAGGGTGCAGGCGTTTCATTATGTGTATTGAAACAACCTGCGGTCATTAACTGTGAATATTAAATGTCATTTAATTTTTTGGGGGCACTTAGGGTTACTTTTAAAATGTCTCCTGATCTCACCCTCTTTATATCTGCCACCTCAAATATCTGCATTTCATGTGGGAGAAAAATGTCGTCCAGGCGTACTCAACGCTATCATGAACAAAAAAACAGAGCCTACAAACACTTTTGAATGAATAATGCACACTAACAACACCACTACCTCGCAAATTGGACCGCATCAGCCACAAAACCGGGGACCTCGGCGAAGACGTTGGCGAAAATAACAGACTTTATCGTGGCATTTCCAACCTACAATAAGGTTATTAAAAAGTCAAATAGAAATCCCACAATGATTTGACTGGACCATTGAGGTCTTCCGTGTGGGTGTGCCAAGGCCAAACATTCATAACGAGAATGATTAAAAGCAGAGGAGAACCAGCACTGAATATTAATCACACATAAGAAATGACAGAGGAGGTAACCGCATTTACAGTCTACCCCCATGCTGCTTCAAGAAAATGAAAATATATCGAGCAAATGAAAAGCCTTTGAAAATGCAATTAAACATGGGCCCTGACTTAATTAGGCTGCCTGTAGATACCAAGGGTTTTCATTAAGTGTTTCATTGAATAGTTCTCCCATTCTCAGTTTGACCCTGACCATTTGAAAGTGGACATTTCAACCGGCAGACTTGGTCAGCAAGTTAAAATGCTATTCATGAGCCATTTCACCCCTCCATTTATAGAACCACTTTGCCCCCCCAGGTATACTACAGGGGCCCTCGGCTTCAATTCCACCCTTCCGCTTCCATCAGGCGGTGGAGGAGGAGGAGGAAGGAATGGACAGCCAGGAGGGGAAAGAAGGATGAGGTCTGGGCAGTGCATACCCCCATTGAGTCAAACAGGCCCAAACATTTCCAGGCATGCATCATGGGATCCTGCGGGACCACTGTGATTAAGACCTGAATGAGATGAAGGGGTGGTGGGTAGCAGTCAATCTCCTACAGGTCTGTTGGTCTCTCATTACTCATTGATTGGTCACCTGGAGCAGCAGCAGCACCGCACTGCAAAGTGCACTATATAATTGCACTACAAAAAAATATATACTTTCAACAAACACACAAATGAAAAAAAAAAAAAAAAAACATACACAAACTCAAACACCCACAGGCAACACCTGGACTCTAAAGACTTCAGGAGAGAGCACAAAGAAGAAAATGCTTTGAAGTGTTTGAATAAGCTCTATCTGAATAGAAAAAATGTGTTCATCTGCCAGAGCGTTTCTCCTTGGAGCCTTTTTTGTTAAATGTGTCTTTTGTGTGGCGTTGTGCAATGTAATTTCTGGTTTCTTTTTGGGTTTGATTCTGGAGATACACTGCGGTGAGGATGTTTTCCGGGCTTGCAACAAATGACTGGCAGATTATAATTAAGGGACCCTGTGCTTCTGTGTTATGTCTTTCGAAAAACACAAATTATTTTCTCATTAGAAGATAATCAAGGATAAACCAGGTGATGAGCTCAAATCAAGCACTGTTAACATTAGCCCTACGAGTCTGGGAGCCCTTTTGAAAATACAGCAAAGTCACATCAGATTCGAATCGTTACATAACGGGGATTAAAACAAGTTAGATTCTGATTTGTAGGAGTTGGATCATTTACCAGTAATTTCGTTTTAATGTGCTTAAACCTCCAGCGAATGTTCTTACTTTCAAGTTTATGACTTTTCCAGAAAAGGTGACGCATATCTATTTTTAATGGTTGGCCTGTACAGCTAATACATCAACTTTGCCCTTCACACGGCTAATCATGCATTCATAGGCCAGAAGTTAGCTGGACAAATGAACTGTCCATGCTTGCCTCGTTTCCCACTAATTACCCCAGTGACCCAGATGCTAATTGTTTTTGTTACCATCAATAAGGTTGGTTTTAAATAATCAAAAAGCTGGCAAATATGTGCCTATCCATCAAGATCTCACTTCTTCCATAATATTCCAATATGGTCCATTTATATATATATATATATATATATATATATATATATATATATATATATATATACACACACACACACACACACACACACACACACACACACACATATATATATATCTCAAGAGTCATAACTCACCCAGAAATCTGAGTGTCTAGAGATATGCACATATATGATGCCAGAAACATGAATTTTGATTCATGACAATTAAATTAGACCGGGGTCATGACAGAGGCTCTCCTGGGTAGTTCCTGGTGATGCAATAAACGTCAACCAGCTAGACACTCTTAGTCAGGGAGCGCGAAGAGCACACAAACTGCAGAGATAGAGGTCATTCATGTTAACTGGATCCTTGGAGAACAGAACAGATGCATATCCCGCAGGCACACGGGTAGACCACCGACTGAAACAAGGACCATAGTACTAGACATTCAAACTGTAGTCAGTGGTATACAGATGGCATGGGAGAGATTGAGGCCCAGCATGTGAAGTGCTCTATGCCCAGCAAAACGCTGCAGTGATTGAGTAGAGATCAGCATTTTTCAGTAAACTAAGCATCAGGCTTTACCAAGACCTATTCCACGTATAGAATATCAGGCAATTCCCTGAACTAAAGGTTATTTTTCCAAATATCATTCGGGTCAAATATATGGCAATCACACTTGGTAAAAAACTTAAAATGTTAAAAGTTAAAATAAAAATCCAATGAACTCATCCTGAAAAATCAAAATGATGATGTGAACCAAAATTCTGCTTCATGAGTTACAAGTCTTGTTAAAGTTGAAAATAAAGCGACAGTCAGCAGCATTTTACCGGGACCACATAAAGCCAACATCGCTGTCAGAGGAGGAAATGGAAAATGAAGAACGATGAGTGTTAGGTCACCCTGGACTTCATAGCTAAAGCATAGCTCCGGGTGAATGAGGTCACCTTATGCAGTAGAGGGTGGAATCGGGAAGGCTTCAATGGCCCCGAGTCCTCTGCCCTTGGCCATCCCCCTGGACAGAGCCCTCTAATTAATGGTTATGCAGATTCCTGCGCATGCCCTGCCGAGAGCAGAGCAAGACAACGGGGATACATACCTAAAAAGCCACGGGAATGACTGGTTTTCAACGTGCAGTCATGAGGAACAGAGGGTGTGAAGGGGATCCGGCATGCATGCAGGCTGTTTGACGAACAAGAGCCGCATTTGTGACATTTTGTGCGGGTTTAGGCCACTAAGCAAAGCGAGTACTTTAAGTGTTCAGTCATTTTTGACCATAAGTGTCTCCTCCATCTGACCAACCACGCCAAAAATATCAAGAAAATCATCGAGTCTCAGCCAGCATGGATGATGAATATAATTCCGTCCTGCTGTGTCACCGTGGTTGTGTAGTAACCCTTTTTTTTTTTTTTTTTTTTCCTCCCGAGGCCACAGAAGTGTAAAAGTAGGTGCTTTTCCGGGGTTTAGGGCCTGCCAGTGTGGTTATAGAGGGGAAAACACATTTCCCTGCTCATGCTCTGTAGCCCCGTTGCACTGGTGTGTGGTTTAAGCTCTGAGCAACAGGGAAGGCGAGACTCAGCCATTTTTCCTTGGGAGAGTTTTTTTTTTCTTTTTTTCCCCCCAGTGTCATGCTGTTGGACGACGCGTGTATTTTGGGGATTAGTGGCTTAATCGACCTTGTAATGGGGAGATCAGAGTGGCATGCAGGCATGGAGAGAGGTGCACAGACGCACACGCATGCCGATAAACACATATACTGGATTCTCTCACGCACAGTCATACTTAGGCAAACACACTTAAGCCTTACCATATTAAAAACACACACACCGCACATCTGATGCTCTCATAGGTTGCCACGCTGACTGAGAGACACTAAAACCATTGCCTTTTACAGGGAAATGTGTACACACCACACACTCACACTAAACTAATAACCTCATACTTCTTCCCAACAGCATGAAAATGTACACTTACACCACACAGAGTACATTGGCCACCTTATCGCTGCGTCCACCCACTGCTCCCTCTGTAATATGCTGTGGCTTTGCGGGTACATTGCACTGCAGACCGAGGGCTCTCCAGGGGGGAGGGGGGGGGGTCAATGTATTGTCTCAGTGAACAATGAGCACTCTGGCTAATGCTTCTGCGTACTCGAGGGGTCAGCCCCGTAAGTCGCCCTCTCCAGCTATGAATTTCTTTCAGTCCTTGTCCATATCACTCTCATTCCCTGAGGGTTTGTTTGCTCAATCTGCCTGGGTCACTCGTCTTTCTGACACGTGTGGTGGGGTGGTCACAGTTGGGGGGCTGGAGGGCCGTGGTGGACGGGGGTAATCCCTGTGTTATCTCATATCAGCCACCGTCATGGAATCCAGTGCAGAGTGGCTGATAAGATGAACAAACAGTCGGGATCATTAGAGCGAAGATATTGTGTAATCATCGCTCTAATCTCCCTCTAATCCCAACATCTCCAACCAGCCAGGGGCTCCAAAGCAGACGGGTCCATCCACCAGTCCAATAGCCAGGCCTCTGTACAAACACACGTACATACATACAAACATACACCCACACACACACCCACACACACACACACACACACACACACACACACACACGCACACACACACACACACACACACGATGCCACTCAGGCAACATAAACTCTAACGCTGAACACATGCAAACAGTGCAAACATAGAAAGCAGTGCAGCTAGGCAGCGCATTCATGCACGCACGCACGCACAATCCCTCTCCACATTCTCCTTTTTTGTTTCTGAACTAATAACAGGCCGCGTGCACGTGGCCAAGCCAGGGAAAAAAAAAAGAAAAAAAAAATCAATACTCTCTGAGACAAAAATCAAGATTTCGTTTATCCTTTTCTTTTTTTTCTCTCCCGCCTCACTCCGTTTCCTCTCCCTCTCTCCCGTCCTCAATAGACATCAGCGGCTTCTCGATCCCAGTGGAAGTCATTGGAGTGCCCGGCACTGGTCACTTCGCTGGCAGCTCTTTGGTGGTACTCATCCTCTTAGGTTTAAATCGATTAAAATATATATTTTCTCAGGATGCTCATCCCGTCTCTGTAACCCACGCCTCCGCGCTGGCGCGGCCCATTTCCAGTTCACCTGTGTCTCACAAAGAACAATCTTCAAAACACCAGATCACGCCTCCCTCGTCCAGCCTTTACGTGCTTTTGATATAAGCTACTGGCTCAGCTTCAGTGCTCATCACCCAGGACAGGGAATCCAGCAACAAACGATATGCTGCTGGGACCGAACCACACAGAAGATATACATTAACAAGACCTGCTACTATGCACACACACACACACACACACACACACACACACACACACACACATCTGACAAAACAGAATGGCAAGTAAAAAAAAAAAAAAGGTTGGAGAGTAGACACAAGCAGAGATGTAGACACTATAGCCTCCGGTCCTTTCACATGGCATCCTTTCATCTCTAATGGGAAAGACAACTAGAGTATCTTTATTTCAGGGCTCTTACAGATGGACAATAGAGGGACAATACACAAACGGAGCAGGGACTGAGGAAGATGGGCAACGAGGAAGGAGATATTTAGTATTTTCTGCTGCCCACAGTGATTGCATGCTGGCAGGGAGAGAACGGGGATACACCAGAGCTGGAATGCGAGGAAGGAGAAGCAGATAAAATGCAGCATGTTTTTCTTTCTCTTTTTTCTTTGGCACCATCAAAATGCCTCAGTCATGCCAATACCGCCCGTTTGAAATTAATTGAATTGACAGAGACAAACAAAAACGGGGGAAAGAGGGAATAGAGGCGTGGAAGGTGTCAGAACAGGGAAAAGGAAAAGTCGTTACAAGGCTTTTTTTTTTTTTTTTTTTTAATATATAGATCCCTCGTTTGTCTTTGCAGTTTGTTTTATTTATTTGAAGTTAGTGGCTTAATGAGATCCCAGTGGTACTACAATAGCTAAAAATTAGGAAAAGAGAGAGAGAGCGAGACAAGCGATGGGAGTCAAGTAATCTGAGAAAAAGAGGCAGGGAGGAAAGCAGGCAAGCAGAGAAAACAAGACAATATGGAATAAGGATCAGAACTTGAGAGAAAGTGTAATGTTGGCAAAACAAAGATCACATTTTTACCATAGCGCATTGCTCAAAGTAAAGTGCATTACAGCTCACCCGTAAAGCTCTACGGTTATGCGTTTCTCTTTGTTGTGCAAGTGATTTGACCGGCATATGTCCAAACTCCGAAGAAGAAAAAAAAAAAAAAAGGATGTTCAGCCTCAGTTCTGTGAACTTGACCGAGATGAAACCCAATGCAGATTGCATACCACAGGGCCGCGGCACCGGGCCAGCTCTTTGTGCCAAGCAAAGGAGTGGAAAACAGATGCCACATAAAATGCCCTGGCATGGAAGCTTTCTATTGATTCGTTTGCTGTATTTTCTCTCTTTAAACAATGCGGCTTTATTACCCAGCTAAATATGCTGTATGGTTGCATGAACATGCACACAATTTCAGCTCTGTGTGTTTGTGCGCGCATGTGTCTAGGAGTCAGCTACGATGCTAGAAATGTTCTCTGGGGTGCAGCTTGTGAAAAAGTTGAAAAACCAGAGTTTTAAGTATCCTTGATTAAAGCGAATCAAAATGACATTTCCTTTTTAGGATCTGCAAGTGGATACATTACAGTCCAAACTTTAAAATGGATAATGCTTTTCTGCCATTTGACAGCCTTTTGTTATCAGTGACAAAAAGAAACATGGGAGGCGGCCACAAGGGAATAAGAAAGACATTCTCCACAAGCCCCAGGTCAGACACAGAATGGCTCAAACACAATCTGCCTGTATTTTTGATATGGAACCATTTCCTCCTCAAGTAACACGTGGAGATGTGGATGAGAACTGCCTGGCTATTTTTTTCCTCATAAGAATCCCCTCTTTATAGGCTTTTTTTTTTTTTTTTTTTTGCACATTCTGAATCATTGCCTTGGCTGTTATTATGCCTTCCTCTCTCTTATCACCTGCTTCCACTCTCACTCCAACTCCATCCACACAGCCCATACTTTTTTCTTTCACCACCACAGAGGTTCATCCCCACCTCATAAATGTCAAGCTCTCACTTTTCCTGAATAAGATATTACTTGATGCCCGCTACCTTATGTTGTCTGCCACTCTCTGGGACAGGTAGTAGTGGGGGCTTTTTTTTTTTTTTTTTTTTATCCCCAGTGTTTTGGAAAGATTGGAAGGGGTAATGAAAAGGTATGTGTGACGAATTGAGGCAAAGGGTGAGCAGGCAAGCTGTGTGGCACTGAAGAGAGGGGAGGAGATGAGGGCACAAGAGAGAGGGGGAAGTCTGTGAAAAAAATGCAGAGTTGAAGGGTTTGGAAAAGCAGTATCAGCACTTATGCAAACACTCTTGAGGAGCGAGCCACACACACACACACACACACACACACACACACACACACACACAGGCACACAGATACAGATACACACACACCCACACCTGTACACAGCCATCCAGCAACTTTTGCTGTAGCACTGTTACGAATATCTTCCATATCGGGATGTCATACTGGGCACAGTCGGCTTTTGGAACAGTGACTCCCTGTTGCGCTATGAGGCTATTACATGGTCTAACAGAGCTCGACTAATAACATGAACTGGATCAGTCACTTCCTCCTCAGATCATCACGCATCACTTGAGTGGGGGCATTTCACCACCTACTCATGGCAGAGCCCTCTCTCGACCCCAATATTGCACGCGCGCGCGGGTGCTATCTTTCAAACCCCACACCCACTGCAATACGTCCCTATAAAACATAAATCAAATGTTGCCAACGGTCAGTTGGCGACCGTCCACGGTCAGCGTTTTATTGTGCTTTGTTGCCTGGCTGTTAGGCTGTTTGTTGCCATTAATCTGTTTGAATGGCTGTGGGGGGGCTTTCCAAAAAGCACTTCCTGCCGAATTTACCGTCTTGGTGGCTGAGCACACATCTGTCTTTTCCTCAAATAGAATTCACACCCAAATTCACAGTGCAATCTGATGCGCATAAACACCTTCAAACCTCCAATCCCCGAATCCTTCCTTACTAATTGCGTCAGTATTTCTGTCTGGGTTCTTTTTTTTTTTTCTCCCCAGTTTGTGTTTTGTGCCGCTGATTGAATCAATTCTATTGACCGACCTGAGCGATAAAGAGAGATGACACGTGAAAATCATTGTATTAAACAGCAAGATCTTATCGACTCATAATGTTGCAATTGCAGCAATGGAACGTCTCCCTGATTAGGTTTTAGATCACATGCGCTGCAACATAGCTTTTAAAAGAGATTTTTAAGGTTTGCTTCAGTGCTTTCTGAGGAAGAAAATTAACCCATAACAATGGAGCAGTGAATTAATGGGACATCGCTCTCTTTCCTGCCACCGCCTGACAGAGGCGGTATGTTGTTTGGAAGTCGTCTGCGAGGTAAACACGAAATGCAGTATTACCCACAGTTCATTGGTAATCTACATTTTTTTCCACGTGTATACGTTTGTGTTAGACAATGCATTTGGCTTCAGGTTGCACAAGATTGCGTAATAAGACGTTGGGAAACGGCGCCAGTGTGTGTATGTACAAAAACAGCTCCTTTGGGAGACTGTAATGGAACACCATTAGAGGAGTCACAAGCACCGGGCTGTATGGCTTTCTTGCGAGAAGTGTGTTTTCACCGGGATGGAGCATTTTACACAAGACACACCCAGAGGCATAATGTCTGTCGCTCAGTCTCCCCGTCTGTCTCTCACTCTCCCTGACTTTTACTCCAACGCGCACACTCCTGTCAACCCCCTCCCCTGCCTCAGTCCTCCATTTTTTTCCCTCCATCAACTCAGTGACACCCAGCAGTGGGCCGTGACATTACAGAAAAACAGAGCAGGGGAATGGGGGGGGGGGGGGGGGAAGGGGGGGGGGGGGGGCGGGGGTCGAGAAAGGAGCAATACACGAAAAAAAAGAAGCAGAGATTTTTGAAGGCAAGAGGGAGAGATTTAAAGAAGGGGTTAGGAGGGCAGGGGCTTAAAAAAAGATTGAGAGGGAGCAAGTGGTGGAGTGAGTGACAAGTAAGTGAAGAACATGTGAGTGATTTCCTCAATGTCGTGAGGCTACACGGGGGCGGCTGCAGCCACGGGTGAAGGAGTGGCGGAGTAGGCTCGATGGCCCACACATCTGATGAGGGGAACTGGTCCCTCTGAAAGAAAGAGCTCAATAATTCAAACGGAGGTGGGGGGGAAAAAGAGAGAGAGAGAGAGCAGTGGAGAAGGAGGCGACAGAATGGGAGCGGTTGGCTGACAGGCATTTATAATATACTGCATGTGGAGGGCTGGAGGCTGAGTGTTGATCACCAACGGGTCAAAAAATTCTCAATCAACTGCGTCACGCCGCCCTGCTGCATGTTGACAGCCTAGACGTGCTCACAGGTGTGCCAGTGGTGCCGGGGCAGAATTCCTGGCTCAGTTGCGGAGCAACAAAAATCCGTCCCGCTTTGTTCCCGCGTAAGCTCTTTGCGCAGGTCATCACTTACGAGCTATTCCTTCACGTTGGCAGGCACGCGGTATGGCCACAATCAGGAGTGCCACCAAGCCTGCAGGGCCAACACAAGCAGAGGAATCATACTCACGGGGAGTCTATTCAGGGCCCCAGTTCCCGATGTACACCTCCATTCTGTCAAGCAAATACTGTGACATTTGTCAAAGCCAGTGAAGTGTTGAGAATGAAAGTGAAGAAAATGTGCCGCAGATCCAGCAAGGGATCTGCAATTTGCCTTGTGAGACAACCAGCACTTGCACAGCATGTAATGAGGATGACACCAAGACAAAAGGAATGAACGGAGATTAATTCCGATTTCGCTGTCGGCTAAATAAATGATGAGCGGGGTGAAAAAAAAAAAAAAAAAAAGGTCACGGTGGGTGAAGCTGTGACAAGAGGATACAGATTAGAATTCTTCATAATGAAGGAGCTTTACATTTAATTCTAGGGGGCCAAATTCTATTCTCACAATGTTGAAAAGTTTTAGAAATCTGGAATTGTTACTAAGTTGGATGATAATAGCCTAGCTAATTAGAGGCAGGCTTCAATTAAGCATTAAGCAACAAGACATACCCAACCTATAATGTGGGTGCAGATAGTCATTTATGTGAAAAATGGCATTTATTTTCCCCACATACATAAATTCATCTAAGGCCCACTTAAATTGTGCTTTTCAACTGGATAGTTTTCTGGTGGGTAAGCTGGTGGGTTATGGGGCTGCAGTGCATCCTGCTGGCTGAGCGCATGCACAACAAGTCCTCCTGCATACAGCCACTTCACCAACCTCTCCGTTTCATCTACAGTTTGTCATTTACAGCAGCAGACCTTTGCAAAGTCCAAGCTAAACTGAAAAGCACTGCATTTCTTTCCACCTTTCCACCATAAAACCTTGAAGTGCTTCCCTTTTTTTCCCCCCAGCTAAGATCCATGAAACACCAGCACCAAAACTTGTGGGGGAAGTTTGTGATTATTAAAAAAAAATAAAATCACACAGCATTATAGTTATACACGATTTCCGCTTTCAGCACTATTTTGACTTGGAGTCTCAAATGCATTTCCATTGTACTTCAGTTTTCAAAGTGTAAGCAGAAAATCTCATTCGAAGCACTCTGGCGGATCCAAAGACTTTGGCACTTGTGGCTCCTAAAAGACCTATGGGTACAACTCAGTGATATTCCCTTCACGCGCGCATGCCTGGACATAGCTTATGAACACCATTGAGGATAGTGCAATGCAATTATCCTAATGTTATTGTTTTAAGGATTTGATCATTTATCCCTTGAGCAGCCCTGCAGCTTTTTGTTTATTCATGCTCTACAAAAAGTGATAACACAATTACATTTAGTCTGCAATCTAATGATGGTATAATCAAGTTCAGATATGGTTGATACAACATGAGGCACATCAGTCTATGATTATTAACTTAGTGATGTTGAATGGGTCTAAAGGGGCTCACTTTAAAAAATGGCCTATCTCAGGCTCGGTGCCGACAATCGTGAATGCTTAAATCCACATTAGCCCCAGACATGGGCACTCTGTAATGTGCAACTGCAGAGCTGTGGTGGCTCAGACTGGCTTTCAACGCAGTACTTATTCGCACACACCCCCAGTGATACGACCATAATAATCGAATAATCAATTAAGGCAATTCATTTGCGAGTGTTAATTTACTCCATACTCTGCATAGAATATTGCAATTCTGAAGAACACCTTCTTTAATGGCTCTGCCCTCTACTAAGAACCACGACCAACAGAGTGCTTATACAGTACGAAGTAAGCCGAGTAAGAACATTAATACCATCATTATCAACCATTAAAAGCATTGAACTACCATCCTCCAACCACTGTGCGTCAAATTGACTTTGCGAAGCAAAAATGTCAAGTTAATCTGGCTAATGGCTTCAAAGAGGCAAGTAAACTACATTTTATTAAATACTTTCACAAATATAATTTGAAACTATTGATGCCTTTTACTTTCAAACGTTGGGTGCTCGAGTAAATTGTGGCAGCTTTAACATGGTATTATAATGTCTGACAATATGTCCCTGCTCATGATTTCTGGTATAGGCTATAAAAACATGTAATCCAAACTGCTTCCTGGAAAAACTCCCAAATGTTGTGAGACTTGCTGAGTAATACACCTTTATATAAACATCCACACAATCTTTTTCTGGGAAAGCCAAGAGAGCATTTTTTAGAAAGATTTTCTGTTCAAGAATGAATGTTGTCCTTCTCGCAGTGATAAAAGATTCGAGAAAAGTAAACCGATTAAGCTTCAAATCTATACTTTTCCGGCTTTCAAAATCTATTTCGTGATTCAACGCGCAAATCAACATGACAGATAATATCAATATGCTTTTGTTCTCGCATTAATAAACGTTTCCATTGTGATGTTTGCTCAACTATTTATATTCCTAAGAATTACTATTTAAGACTTGCATTAGAGTGCTTTTTGTCACTGTGATGTCGTTTGTGCTACTTGGCAATCTCTCCGTCGTCCCCTCACTCCAAGTGCAGGAAATATAGCCTGGAGAGGGGCGGCAAGTAGGGAAGTTGTCGCCCAAGCAGATGAAACAAGGGATGAACTTTTCACACTTGTCCTTGCAAGTGAGGCATTAGCATCTCAGGGACAGAGCATATCCTCTGAGAGTGCTGCAGCCTCCCTGTGATCTACAGCCCTCATCGCGGATGAAGTTCATAAAGACAAGGCACATTTTGTAGGCCGCCATCATCCGTCTGTGATCACATTCACAGGCCTGGAGAGTGGGGCGGACCCTCGTGGGTGCGACTTAGAAATGCAGATTCCCTTTTTATTACTCTCTCCTGTTATATCACTCCAAATGATCCAGGAGACCCAGTGGGATTTTTTTTTCTTTTTTTTTTTAACAAAAGACAGCCTCTCTTTTGCCGTCCCGATAATGATAGCACGGGTTGGGATAATATCCACACTGTGTCCCTAATTCTTGGTATGAATGAACAAATTATTCAGCCCTGATTGCATTGGAAGAGGATTCAAAATTCATTCAGTCACATCTGATGCGGCCCGCGAGCCTTGGAGCAAATTAGACCAGCACTATTCAATATTTTCTTGTGGGCATTTAAAAAGGGAGCCCCTGGACCAGCTCTCTAATGGCAGTGACACGACAGGTTGCCCAATGTTACATCAAAGCAAATGTAGATTATTGTCAGACTCACGTGCACAGAACATATACAATTTCGCATATATAGAAGAATGACACAAAGGTGACCGGCACCACAAACAACTGGGAGTAAAGGAGTTACGTAACGTCTAACAGGAGCAGAATAACACATTGACAAACAGCAGCTACAGCCAACAAACACACACCCGCGGGGGGAAGAAAAGAACGCACCCTCGTACACACTTTTGTCCTCAACGGGAAAGATGGGACAGTAAGTTTAATGGTGGACTCACCCGTCTCAGTGTCATGATGAAGGAGTTGCCCACCACTAAGTCCTCCACGGTTCCAAGTTTGAGGGGGCGTCTGGTCTCTGCGTGCGGCTCACAACAGCCCAGGGACACAGCGCACGGCGGCGTGTTGTGGAAAAGTGCAGAAAAAAAAAATCTGAGTAGTTCATAGACATCCACAGTCAACATTTGTCAGATATTATTCACCGGGGCTCTGGAGTCGGTGTAGACAACTTGTTAAGGGTTTGAGGAAAAATTGGGTCAGATTGCGCTTCACTGGGCAGACACGGCTGCGTTTTTTTTGGGGTATGCCGCGCCAAATTCGAACGCGCCCGTCTGTTCCTCTTTAATCACCGGGCGGTGCAGTTAAATCAGAAAATATAACTTTCTTCGTATTAACTTTCTTGTTTACTTTTAGTCCCGACCAGCACTGGCGTAATCCTTGAAAGGAAATTGTCCAAATAATTGCCTGTCTGACAAATTGACATCAGGTGTGGAGGAACTGCTTCCGGTCACGTGTCTGTGGATGAGCCAAGGCTGTACATGGGATTCGTGGACTCACAGAGACACCGGTGCCGTTTCCAGCGGTGGCGCCCCTCTCTGTGTTCTCATTGGCCTAGGTTTTACTCTAACAGTTGGGATTGATGAGGTGACATCTTGAAGTAAAACATTCTAGTGTGAACGTCAGCATACATGTTAAACATGCTCACAAGCATGACACAATAAACATATTTTTTAGTAGTTATAATAGTTCAAATAAACCAACCATGTGTTTTGGGATGAATTTAAGTATGCGTTTTGTTCTAAGTGTGAATTCCAATAGGATGAGAATTGACACAGCCTATGAGATTCTGGGACGGTAAAGAGAGTAATTCACTGCAACTGTTCCCATTAACATAAAAATGAGGTTTGATCGTTTGCCCCGTAGTGGCCCTCTGGCTTTTGGTACTGTACACGTCGACGAACCAACATCGTGTTCAGAATGCAAAAGTCAGCATCTGGAAGAGTTTTCTTAAAACTTGCTGAATTCTCTGTTTCGCTGCTGAATCCAGGTGGCAATTTGTTGTTCCACACTGTATTACATAGGAATAATTCTCAACAGTGAAATCATCTCACATGTATTACATTCCAAACTCAGAAAGGACCTGCCTTGCGCGGACAAGAAGATTTTTTACAAATATGTTTTATAAATATATATATATACAGTAGGAGTGCAATCACACCCACAACCATAGATTGAGTGACTTAAAAGCTAGGGTGCAACAGAAGCGAATTTGTACACTAGAGATTAAAAATGAACATCTTAGATAATGAAAACCACTGAACATCTGGTGTCTCCAATGTGTGGAGATTAATTACAGGGGGAGGCTGCTTGAGCATTGGTGTAACACCAATATTTCACCACTAGAACATGCTATTTCACAAGGGACGAACCATCCCAGTTTACAATAGCATCCTCATGTCTATGGGCACTACATTGGAATTCTCTAAAGTTACAAGGATTGTTGGAGGCGGAGAAAGTAGGCAACAACTAATCTTGAAATCCCACTCAGTGTGATGACCAACATTTAACAATTCTGTTGTCTGCTGGTGTAAAGGATGTTTCTTCCAAGTGAGTACTGGTCTTCAGTTACGTGACATGAAATGGCAGATTGCACATCTGACGTTTCAGTAAGGCAACATATTGAATCTTGTATGTAATGTCACTCCATAAGCCTCTAGGTGTGTTTCACTGTGTCTCACTTAAAAGATAAGCTTTTTCACACCTAGTGATCACATGAAAAGAGGAATAAGTGTAGTGACTCATTAAAAAAAGTGCCATCCTCCTGTTGTTTTCCTCTACGTGCCCCTGCATTAGCGACAGAGGCATTGTGTTTTCAGATACTGTGTCCATGCATCTGTCGAAACATTATGAATGTGATAGCTCAGGAAAAAAAGGTTTTTGACTTAAGACAAAACATATTTTTCCTGGTTATGATATTTCAGATGAGGGAATGAGATTTTATATTGAAAGGGTCAAAGGTCAACCTTTTTTTTGGTCATTACTAAATACCACATATCAGGAAGAATTCATTTAAAACATGACATTTACTGTGATGAAGGATTTACTTCAAGTTTGTTTTAAAAAATAATGTTTGTATTGATAGGTTTAAAGAGCTGTGAAAAGCTGTCAGCAGTCTACACTTTGTGCAGCAGATCACGGGGTTCAGTTCCTCTATATGCGTCATAACTATTATCTAACAGCTATATAAAGGAAATGTCATTTCCCACATATTGTTACAGTGTTCAGTACAGAGGGGCAGGGTGCCCTACACTACATTCACTTCATGTTTTGATCAGAGGATAAAATCAGAAATGTTCAGACCAAAGTATATATACTCACAGACATATGAATATTAATTGTATAAGCAATTTAATAGAATTGGAGAAAAAGTATTATTTTAGCTAACACAAAAAATAGTTTAAAAGGTGTAACAAGAGAAAACTTCCTGTAGGTTGGGCCAGGGAGTCTGCAAACCAAAACTCTGACAGGTTTATAGCTATGATTTATGGCACACCACTAAAAAGGATCCACCGGGGGATGTCAAATGTTATTGTTGTTAAAATAAAAGTGATTATAAAAATCTTAAAATCAACTGGGGTCAAATGCACTCTTCAGATCTTCTCTTGAGACCTGTGGCTGAAAAATAACACGATTTCAGTTTGGGGAAATTAACTTAAACACCCTCTTTTTAGGCTGGGCCCCTTTGAACAGAGAGGAAGCTAAAGGCACAAAACGTATATGGGTATTTGGCAATAAAACCAACAGGCAGAAAGGCACGCAGGACCAAAAAGCAAAACAAAAGGAAATGAATGAGAAATAAGAAATGAGTGACACACAATCTTCATTTTACCGTATGCTTCTATGTCAACAAAACTACAGGGTGGCTCCACAAGAAACATCCATTTGCGGTTTCAAAATGAAAAGGTGAGCACTTTGCACAACCACAAGCCACCTACTATAAAGTGAACGTTTCACCCATGGTGTGTGTGTGTGTGTGTGTGTGTGTGTGTGTGTGCTTTACTGGCATCCAGCTGTTTCTAAAACATGTTCACAAGCTCATCAAAAATGCTACAAAAAAGGAATGATTAAATATGATGGCCTGGCCACATTTAACTTGTTTAATAGACCTAGTACACACAAGCCGTACCATCCTGGATGTGTTGTTGGAGATGTTTCTGGGGAATTGGATAACTGCAGATTTCTTAGTAAGGAGAAACAAGTCTATTCATTGTCAAAGACAGACACAGCAGTTTGCCCAGACATCTCAGTCTCCACTCTTGCCTGATCTTTGTCAGGAAGTTGTAGAGCCACATTGCGGTCCCTCCTCATTGTTTGGGAATTCATATAGAAGGAAAAAGTCAAAAAGGCACGACCAACACAAACTGAGCAAATCTCTGCGCACACACTATTTTCGTATGGGCAGGAAGAAGTCATGAGATAACAGGATAAGCCCTGGTTGTTTGCCATGATCATATGAAAAAAAGAAGCCTGAGCCGGATCAACTCAGGCGGAGCACATTCATTATTTGAGTATGTACAGAGTGGATATTGGGCATATGGCTTCTGACTTCATCAAAGTGATTCACCAAGCTCAGCACAGCTGTAACCACGACAATAACCTGCCCACAAAAAATGTCTTACACACAGAGTGTGACCACGTTTATTGCATGAATGTGTATGTCTGGACCAGAGGAATCAGTTGCCACCATATTTTAAAGTGCGTCGCAGTGAGTAGAGTTTATGCCATAATCATTTCAAGCTCATTTTCAGTCACTTTAGTGTAAATAAACTGCATTGATTGTGACGACTGATACATTTGATACTGACTAATTGTGTGAAACATGCCAGAGAGTCCTGAGAGTTTCATGTACAGCTCTGAAATAATGCAACAGCAGGGAGTATTGGGTGTTATTACGTGTAGAACAGCGCTGGCACCTTGTGTCACGGCAATGATAGACATACAAAAATGTCACGCATTGCACTCATTTGTGCAATGCGTGAAGAACATCGTGTCACTTCTTGCCATTGCATCACCCAGAGTTGTGTTTCCTCTTACAGACAGCACATCCGTTCGACTGTCATTTTTTAAAACTTCAGGTGAAAACGACAGAACGTAGGCTTTTCTGACTGGGCATTAATCCATGACCTTAAGTCACTTGTTTCATCTTTTATTTAATAACAATTCAGTTGGCCTGTTTTTAGGGAATGGCGAAATTCACGCACACACACACACATATATATAAATACAGTATATATACTCTGATCTTCTTTGTTCACTTCTTTCCAAATAAAGCTTGAAACTGTAACCATTGTTACATTGTCTCGGGCTGATGCAGTCAGAGGAGAAAGCCATATATATGTCATCATCATAGTTAGGCTGCGTGCTGGGGCTCTGCCTATGGGAGGATATACCGGCCAGTGGCACCCTGTAAAACAATGACCATTCTCACAGTCTAAACTCCTCTTGACCCCCCTTTCTACCTCTGTATCACCGAGTCCCACGGAGGGGAAAGATAGAGTAACAAAACAAAAAAAACATGAGAGACCTAAATTGTGTGAAAACACTGATTAGTAAAATATCCCTGTCATGGAAGGAGTAGCTTTTTTCCAGAGCAGCAGTGAAACTCCTCCCCAGAAAATATTGTCATCACAGCCGACGAATTGCCTCGGTAGTGAGGGTAGATACGATTCAAATAGGAGAGGGAAACAGAGACAGAGAGCTTCGTATTTGCTGCTGTCAGCATAGAGCGGTTTACTTGACAGAGAAGAGTAGAGAGGAGAAGACAAGACAAGACAAGAGAAAAGAAGAGGAGAGAAGAGAAGAGATTTGGATTCTGTTCCCACATTTATGTTCTGGTCGTCAGAACTTTCCGTTCACTGACCTGGACACTCGTCCCCTGTTCACCATGGCAGGCCGGGGGAACCTGCTGTTACTGGGTGAGTTACATCGGTCAGCGATTTGCACAGTAATCAGAAGGGAAAACCTTCATTTTTCTATTCATTTCTTTTTAGAAAGAGGACCAACTAGCCACAGTGTCCTGTAAAGGTTCTGTGTTCTATAGGTTCTATAGGACACCGTCCGTGACATTAATACACATACTACATCAACATCTATTTAATAGTCTATTTCAATGTATATACTTTAAATTAGGTTCAACCCGCTGAACTATAACGCAAAACTAGCGGCAAGGAATTAGAGTGAGACGGAGCGCAGAAGATTCTCTAAATCTTCTATTCTATCTATTCTCCTCTAAATCTATCTATCCACTTTCGGGGCCCCACTGCACAGATAACTTCCGTTCTTCTGCTTGTGATATTTATACACCAACACCTCATCGCGCTGTACACATACATCTGTTCACACATCTGCTCTTAGAGGAAGAAACAACGTGTGTTGCCATGCGACACAGCAACAGCAGTGAAATCTTAATTCCCTGGAACTTTACGTGTAAGCTTTTTTTTTTTTATTCAATGAGTTTCGAGGTGAAGAGCTAAAGTTCATTTCTAAAACTGCAACGCCCTCCCAAATTATCGTTGAGCCAACTTACAAAAAAAAAAAAATGCTACTACGACTAGACTGCATGTTTGACAGCAGGTGCCTTATTATCACATAAAAAATATGAAATAAACATGAAAGGAATCGAACTTCCCCCTACATACAGACTGTTAGTATGGAAAATAAAATAATGTAAGTGCAATTTTAAACTAACTCTAACCCTTCCTGTTTGGACATTACATGAAGCCATAATGTGTCATATACAGTAGGCAGCCACAGAGGACCGACACACTCACAGCAGAGGATCTAATGACACGTTGTGCTTGCCCCATGCCAGCTGATCTTTCCCTACTTATAGGGACCAGGAATCTCTACAAACCCATTTGTGGTTCATTTAAACTATGCTGCAGGTGCTGTGCGAACAATCCCAGGAAATGAGTGGAGAGTTTTTACCTTTTCTGCAGAGCCTTATAGCTCTGAACATCCAGTGTTTTGTTTTTATGTGGTCAAAATGTCCCTGTAGGTGCACTGACCTATTTATAGTGTTTTTTTTTCTTCTTTTAAAGAGAGGTGATGTACATTTATAGACTGACTGACTGATTTCCTCCCTGCTTTTTCAGCTCTATGCATCACTTTTGTCACGGCCCTGTCAGGGCTAGATTGTCCGAAAGGATTTGAGAGCTCCAAGAAAGGATGCATTGGTATGCAAAAAACAAACTATTCCTTACACATAACTCAACACAAAACGACACGCATACAGTGGCATAACACATGGCATTTCTCACTGATAGCTCATTTTTGCATTGAAAAAATGTACAAACTCAAAATATATAATGAAAAGTGAATGATTTCTGGAAAAGACTGTGTGTGAAAATGCAGGTTTTTATTTAACTGATCTTAGATGATAAAAAAAAGCTTGCGGTACAATTGAAATTGAAATGTTTGAATTTATTTCAATTTGAAAGTCTTAAATGAAAGTGTTTACTTACTTACTTAGTTTGTTTAAAAAATTCATTTATTTTCGTATTCCTCTTCCTTTAATCAAGATGAGGATGAATGTGCTGATAACGAAGACTATCCTGATCTGGTTGGGCCATGCGGAGAGGATTCAGTCTGCCAGAACATGCATGGCAGTTTCCAATGCAGGTGTAAAGATGGTTTCAGATCATCAACACCCAACATGATTTTTTCCGCATCTGCTACCTGTAGAGGTAATTCATCTCTATATCTAGATTTGTATATATATATTTGTAAGTTTGCTAAAATTGGAATCAAACTTTAACCGCATAAATAAATAATTAAAGTTTAGTTCCGGCAGCCTTTGTTTAAATGTGAAATTTTTGTCCATATATTTTCCTTTAAGATATAAATGAGTGTTTGGAAGACAAAAACATCTGTGGACGCAATGCCACCTGTTATAACTCAAGTCCATATTACTCCTGCGTTTGTTTGAACGGATTCATCTCATCCACGGGAGTGGAAACATTTAGACAGGGTGAAAACATAACCTGTGACGGTAAGACGTTCTCATATAATTACATATACATAACTGTGCGTCAGAGACGAGATGTTCATGCATCTAAGCTGGGAAGTAACCGATGACTGTACGCATTCTGCTTTTCTTCCACCTTATTAGACATCGACGAATGTGAAGAAGAAGATGTTTGTGGTCCAAATGCAAAATGTGTCAACACACCAGCTAATTATCACTGTGTCTGCAATGCTGGCTTTGGACTCAAATCCGGCAAATCTACCTTCTCTTGGAATCAGGAGCAATGTGAAGGTAAGGACCACTTACTTTTTTTTATATGTATATAGAATAACTAGGGAAGGAGTCTTGCACTGCTTTGTGATCGCACAAAAATGCATAGACACTTTAAAATTGTAATAGCTGCTGGTCGGTGTAGTGAATGGCTGCCCTCTGGATTAGCTCATTAGTTATTTAATCCATTATCTGTTACAAATAAGGATATTTATTGTTCCATTAGCACTTACTAAAACACAGGGAAACCATTTGCTTCACCCAGATTTTTTTTTTTTTTTCATTTTAGACATTTGTTTTATTGATAAGACAATCTGTGGAAATGGAACCTGCCACCGTGGAGCCAGTGGCCATTACTGTGCATGCCACCCAGGGTTCAGTAACTATGGCAACAACAGGTCTCGCTGCATTGGTAGGAATACGACGGCGCTTTTTTTGCCCCCAAATAAATAACTGGTCCAGTGAATATTTCAAAACAGAACATTACCATGGGTACAGGTATCATAATATGTCATCTGCCTGCTGTGGCTTTTAAAATAATCTAACTTCCTGTTTCCTCAGTATTAAAGTGTGATGCTTTCAAAGATGTAAACCATTTGACGGAAGTAAGTCCCCCGCAGTCTTATCACTGTTCAGCCTTGATTCGATCATATATTGAAATTGTCTTTTTTTAATATGGTGTTTCGCTCTCTATAAATCCCTCTCAAAGAAATCCCAGGCAACTCATGATCTTGTGGCGCAGTTGAAAAACAAATGTCTCGAGTTGGCAAAGAGTCCGATACAAACAGAAGATTCTAAAGAAGACTCATTTAAGGTATGGTTGCATCGTAATCGTGTGCAATCATAAATGGGAAGTTCTGCCTCCATGTTCTGTCGGTGTTCATATGTCTGTGGACAACAGTGTTGATGTTGGCCCGGGCCAAGTCTCGCTCTCGCTGCTCACGCTTAGTTTATTCCCCCTCTTCCTCCTCTCCAGTGGCTGCAGAGACTGCTGTCTATGATTGACGAGCTCTTGTCCAGCGGAGCCCTAAATGATAACAGGAAAGTCTCCACCTTTCTGGACATAGTGGAGAGCACCCTGAGGCTGATAAGTCCCTTCATAGAGACCCCAGGAGCAAATCTATCCTCCACCCACACAGGTGAAATCACAAGTCGTGATCGTAGCAGCTGAATTTATATTCTAATTGTGTTTTCTTTTTTTACTTTGGAAAGATAACCCTAACCCTAACCCCATTTTTTTGTCTTACGATGAAACAAAACTGTTTCGTCACTCCTACAGATGTAGGGTCATAAAACAAAACGAAAAAAAAAAACACAACACATGCTCATTAAAACTTAGCAAAAATCTTTTTGGTATTCGGGTCCAGATCTGAGGCTGCTGGTACATAAGGGGGCTTTTATACCCCGAGGGGCAGCGAGTGTATCGTCAGAGCAAGCTCGGCTGGACACGCAGTTGGAGACAGCTGCAGGAGATCCCTCCGACTACCCTGGTGATGATCCCGCGTAATGAACACATTTGTAACCAATGTAATGAACACACAGCTGATTCCCGAATGTAATACATTTCCCCTTAACCCCTTGCTACCCTGCGATGATTGCAACAGGCTTTACAACACTTTCCATGCTGAGCTACGGCAACTTGGAGACATTTGCAGATGGATTCTTTGGGGACATGAAACCACTGAAAAATCAGAGCTTGAAGATCAACTCCAGAGTGGTCACTGTCGCTGTCAGCAACCTGGACACAGACCACCTGCAAGAGCCCGTTCGACTGACTCTCTACCACCTGAAACCGGTAGGTAGGAAACAAGCCTCGTCCCCTTTTTTGCTGCTTCTCATCTCAAATCGCTGATTTACCGCTGCAATAACCAATGGTCCCGATCCTGGTGTGCAAATGCCTACTACAGTCACACGAAACCAGCCACTGCGTCTTCTGGAATTCCTCGGTGGACGGAGGGGCCTGGTCTGCCCGCGGCTGCAGTGTGGTGGAGTCCGAGCCTGAATACACGGTGTGCTCCTGCACCCATCTGAGCAGCTTTGCCGTGCTCCTGGCACTCCACAAGATGGAGGTCAGCATTTCTGTGCTGCGCACGCCAGATGACACGTTCTCCCCCCTCGCTTTCTCCCCTGATCGGTCGCTCTCCTCGTCTCGACAGAACACGTTTGAGTTGCAGCTGATCACCTGGATAGGCCTCTCCCTCTCCCTGGTCTGCCTGCTCCTCTGCATCCTCACATTCTGGTTGATCCGCCCCATCCAGAGCCCAAGGACCACCATCCACCTGCACCTCTGCATCAGCCTCTTCACTGCCGGGCTGATCTTCCTGGCAGGCATCACACGCACGGAAAACCGAGTAAATACCCACACATGCAGCTTGCGTAGGCAAAAAAAAAAGAAATCCTTGCAGGGTCCAAATGAGCTCAGTTAAAGATTCTGACACTTTTGGGCGCATAAAGACTAAGTAACAGCGCAGCTGCCGAATGATTTATGTGCGCGCTGAAGAATTACAGTATAAGCAACAATTCAGCAAGTCATTTCCCCCCTTTCTCTTCCCCCTCTCTCTATTTCCCCCTCATCCTTTGTCCTCCCCCCCACCGCTGTCACCCTCATCTCTCTCCATACTGCGTTAGGTTGGCTGTGCAGTGGTTGCGGGGCTGCTGCATTTCTTCTATCTGGCAGCATTTTGCTGGATGTGTCTGGAGGGCATCCAACTCTTCAGAATGGTGGTTCTGGTCTTTAACACCAGTTTCAAATCCCTATACATGATGGCAGCTGGCTACGGAGTACCGGCTGCAATTGTCACTATCTCTGCCCTAGCCAATGCCAAAGGATATGGCACTGAGGGATAGTAAGTTCCCTCTACTCAGGCTGATATTTTTTTTAATTTGCCAATCGGTCAACGTCCAGTGTGCTAAATAGACCCTCGATATGCATTGCAGTTGTTGGTTAAACCTGGACTTCATTTGGAGTTTCTTTGGCCCTGTCTGTTTCATCATCGTCGTAAGTAATACCATGGACGATGGAACTGAGCCATATCCCTAAAAAAGTAGTAGTAGAGTAGAGTAGCTTTTTTTTTTAAACCTCATATCTGTTTTATTTCCAGGTGAACGTCTTCTTCTTTGTCGTCACAGTCTGGAAGTTGGCACAGAAGTTCTCGAGTTTAAACCCCGACCTGGACAGTTTGCAGAAAATAAAGTGAGCTCGTAATTACCCACATGCTTCCTGCAACTATCGCATGTCGGCTCGCGTCGGTTCTTTAATTGTGCATGGCCGCGGCTTGCTTGTATCTAATTATGTCAGCCATGTCATCTTCATGTGGAAACACACATTTTTAGATGTTCTTTCTTTCACTGATATCTAAAGTGATTTCACATTTGACCGTGGGATCTTTATTTGTGTGTCTTGGATGCCCCCTGCAGGGCATTCACCATTACTGCAGTGGCTCAGCTGTGTGTCCTGGGCACCGTGTGGATCTTTGGATGTTTCCAGTTTGATGAGCGCACTATAGCCATGTCTTACATATTTACCCTCTTGAGCAGCCTTCAGGGAGTTATGCTCTTCGTCATGCACTGCCTGCTGTCGAAACAGGTCGGTTACACTCATCTCAGAAACAAAGAACAAGCTCTGCGGATTTTTTTTTCCAAATGTCAAAACTCCTTATCCCGATTTGTATTCTAATTTCAGATCAGGGATGAGTATGCACGCATCCTCGCCAGGTTATGTGCACCGCAAAAGAAGAGATACTCTGACTTCAGCTCTACCAACTCCAGCAAAGCACACGTAAGCAACTATTAATATTTCCCCGTAGTAGCTCTTCACCAAAATTACACATGAAATTAAACAGTAATATTATTGTTAAAAGCAACATATGTGGACTTAAGTGTGATACACCCCCTGTCTTCCTCAGGCATCCAAAAGCTCACAGAACACAGGACAGTCTCACATGTTAGGAGATAAAGTCTGACGCTGGAATAAAGTGTGCTTTGTCTCTGTGCTCCCATTTTTGGCCAATGCACAAGTTTGACTGACTGGCAAATGTTGTAAATAGTGTACTGCTTTCACATGAGCCTGGACTTTCTATTTTTATGCAAGAAGAAGTGTTGATTGTTATCATCTTATTCAAATGACAGATTACCTTTAGAATTTGAAGATTGTAAGGGGTTTGACCTTAGCACTGATCTTTTTTCATTTACTGAAAATTTCCAAATACTCATGTATTTGTTTTATTTTGGAACAAAATATCAAAATTATATTAGGTATATTTAATATAACATGTTGTCTCATCTAGGTACTTTCAACCAACAGAGACAATCTGAAAAATATTTTAAGAGGGAAGCACTTATTTAAATTATAACTATAATCAAAAAAGGACAAATGCAGGGATGTATGTGTATATGGGTAATTCAATGTGTGCTAATAGTTGCATTTCTTGGCTTAGCATGCATCTTTAATGTTGTATCTACATATTTTAGGATAGTTTTATTTTTAAATAAGGCCCAAAACTTGAATTTTAAAAATTGTTTAAAAGATAGAATATATAGTAGTGTAATCACTGGTTCATGATACATTTGAAGTTTCTGTTTGATACTATTCGGTCAATATTTTCAATTAATAGTTTTTTTCATGTGTATCAATAACATTGTCATTTATTCACTGCGCATGTGTGTGTGTGTGTGTGGTGTTTTATCATATTTGTCATGCCTCTCCTGGAAGCATTGAACTAAAGTGTACCTCTTGAATTCTTTTATTTAAACAATATGAGAAATTAGCTGCAAGACAAATAAGTATTTCTCAAAAAAGTAACAAAACCAAACCTATGCACTATTTTCTTATGTACACTGTTATATCTGATGCACTGTTGCGTGTTTGCATGTTTCATGTGAAAGATAGTACCAGTCAAACATTCCGAGGAAATGGAACTCACTCTTGTCTTCCTTCCTGTTTATGTCAGATCACAGGCACAAACATTAGGTAGCCCTGGAAACGCAATTTCAAGTTTTAAATTATCAGTACAGATAAGTCCAATGTTTCAACATATATACAAACTCAGAATCAGTGTTGATACATCTCTTGGTTAATAGCCAATTCCTGGGGAAATGCTTAAAGTACTTTTAGTATTTTTATGTATAATACATTTGAAATATCTATCAGGATTATGTCATATAATCCGTATACTTTTTTCCCATTGGATCCTAGTTTACCCTGTAAGCATCTTGTAATCATCACGCCCTTCTATACTCTTTCAACGTATGTCCCCCATGCATGGACATGTATGTGACTGACAGTCGCATTGAAACACAGGATAGACCTAACAGACTCGAACTTCTGTTAGCTTTGACGAAAAGGTACTCCAAAATGAAAAGTGACAGCAGATATCAGCTCTCGTTCAATAGATAAAAATGAATACAAATAAAAAATAGATGGAACGGATAGAAAATACAAGTCCAGCATGCGGAGATACACTCGCTGCAAAGCCCCCAGAGAAAGAGGGAAAGTCAGACCTGGGAGAGAGATAAACTGTCGAGGAGGCACAGGGAGGGGAACAGGAGTGTGGACAAAAGTCATAAGCCAATGTGGCACATCAGGCAGCTCGGCAGACAAGAGAGACCCATTTGTCTTTTTCATTTATTCGGAGCCATCCCGCGATCGACCGTCCAGTGTTCATCAAGGGGCATCCCAAAGGTACGTTTTTAATTTACCTTTCATCGACAAAATGCTTACTCTATACTTCCCTCTCCGGTGGCACATTAGTCTGTGTGACGCTAAAATGTGTGCAAAATATTAATAAAAAAAAATCTGGTGCAGGAGGATCAACCTCTGATTCAATGTAATGCAGTAAGAGTAAGAAATGTGATGGGACAAAGAGATTCAGAAGTCTTGACTACCCAGGTATTGAACTCTCTTTTTTTCCCTTTTTTCGTTTTGTCTATAAATATGATGTGAATGCAAACGAGATGCGCTTCAGATGGGATTTTAAAATCTATGCCTCTGTTTTAATAATATGCCTTTGATACACTGTGTTTTAATACATTTACAGTAGTAGTAGTAGTAGTAGTAGTAGTAGTAGTAGTAGTAGTAGTAGAATAGAGCAGAGCAAATAAATGAACTGCTTGTCAAGCTGTAAGTTGCCAGTGTGTGCACAGGGAGGAGCAGTGGAGCATTCATTTTGTCTGAGGCTCTAGTCTCAGACTATAAGACAGTTGCCAACAAAGCAGCAAAGTAACAAACCCAGAGATTTAATGTCTGTTGTGTGTTCTGTGTGTATTTGCGCCAACTCAATCGCCCTGATGTCGAAAGTGACATCAAATATCGAGCAAAGGCAATTTCATGTTCTTCATTATTGGCCACAATTATAGTTCCAGTACATTTGTACATTTGGGGAACCTTAACGGAGAGAGGGACTATTAGTCATTTCGTGTCCCGTATTTTACACCCACCTCACACTCCCTGCACAGACTCACAAACTGAGCAGAAACCAACATACTAGCTTAACTGGATAGACAAGTTACAGACGTACTCAAGCTGAGCATTGTGACTCAGGGTTCCTGCACTTCCAGCAAAGGGGTTATCATACTTAAATGAGAATGGCAGGTTAGTGGCGAGTGAAATATCCGAAATATCCGAGTTTCAACAAATGTATTAAAGAAGAAAACATTTTGCGACATAGGCTTTCAAAATGTGTGCTCTGAGATCATGTTTTGCAAATGGACCTTTTAAAAAACGGCGAAGCTGATGTTGAACTATACCACAATGGCAGATGGTAAAATCCATTTAAAAGTACATTTTAGTCTAATTATTGATTGACTTCCCACTCAGGACGTCCAAGTGACAGAGGTGACCTGTTGGGTTGATTATTCAGCTGCAACAACTTTTAGATAGCAGAATAGAATGACATTAAAACAGCGCTGGCTCGGAACTGTGAGAAGCATTTTACCTTTGTATTTGGCTATAAGCGTGACCTCTGTCCATCCTCCACCAGAACATGAAGATCAACTCCTCCGAACAGCCAAATCCCTCGCTGAGCAACAGCACCTGGCCACCCATCAGATCTTCAAGCATAGGGATGTCCTGCTTCATTATGACATTCGGTGCCATCTCCAACCTCACCGCTCTGGGCATCCTGGTGAAGTCCCGTGTACGATTCCACCGGCAATCAAAATCACCATTTCTTCTACTAACGGTGGCCTTGCTCTGCGCTGACCTGGGAGGTCATGTGATCCCGGGTGCCTTTGCTCTGTATTTGCACGTGGGTCAGAGGTATGAAATGCAGGCCGAGAAGCCCGCCACATTCTGTCAAATCTTTGGCGCGAGCATGGTGTTTTTTGGTCTATGCCCCTTGCTGTTGGGTTGTGCCATGGCAATTGAGCGCTGTGTGGCCATCACTCGACCATTTTTCCATGCAGCTACGTTCACAGTGACTCACGTGCAACAAATTGTGTTATTCCTGTCTTCTCTTGCATTCATACTGGCAGTTCTACCTTTTTTTGACACGGTGACTTATACTTCCCAGTTTCCCGGCACATGGTGTTTTTTGCCTATCCATAGACCAAAGTCTACAACTGACACCAATCTGGCCTTGGCTTTCTCATGTCTTGGCCTCATGGCACTCACACTTTCCCTGCTCTGCAACATCCTGAGTGGTCTAGCATTGCTACGGGCCAGAATACGACCGCACACTGTCAATACACAATCAACAGCTGGCTGCACCCGTCGTCCATCTACAACTTCAACATCCTTTTTGTTTTGCTCCTTGGATGTGGAGATGATGACACAGTTGGCAGTGATCACTGTCGTTTCCTGTGTGTGCTGGAGCCCCTTTCTAGTGAGTACCTCTTATTTAGGTCACAAAATTGAACACAATTATAGTTATAGCTGACTTCACCTCATCATCATGAGTGATTGTGTGTCTCTCTTACCCTATAGATCCACGTTCTTAAGATGCAGATCAACCAAAGCCCGAGACACGCAAATGATGAGCAAGTTCGATTTACTCTCCTGAGCTTGCGTATGGCCTCCTGGAATCAGATTTTGGACCCTTGGGTGTATATCTTACTGAGGAGAGCCGTACTTTTCAGAGTCAGCTGTGCTTCCCATACACAGCGAGCAAATAGTTCCTATGCAGTCACCTACAGGCAGGGACGTTTCAAGACACTCTGGGGGCCCCAGGCAAAATGATAAAAATTGGGCTTTCAGGTTGTCATTGCTGTGGACAAATATAAACAGCCGTCTTTGGGGGCCCCCTTCTAGCCCGGGGCCCTGGGCAATTGCCTAGTTTGCCTGCCCCGTTGGAACACCTCTGCCTACAGGCCAGCTTTCAGTCTGCACTAACCATGTTGCTCTGGAATAACTTCTTCTCCCCTACAGCCTGGAAGAAATGATTCAATGAATTTGTGTTGTCAAAAACATGCTTTTTATCTGAGGGACTGAATAGGCAATGTGAATAAGGAGAGAAAACAGACTTAAACCTGTTTTCTCATTATAACCCAATACCGGATGGAATATAGATCTATATTCATACATATCTACTATTTAGAATTACAATGAAAGCAATCGACATGCATAATTCAATCAAGAATAAAGTAGTTTGCAATCTGGGCTTGGGCTACTATGAATTGCAGCCGCCAGCGAATCGGAAAGCTGTGTCATTTGGTTGGGGATTAAGATGAACCAATCAAAGTTGAGAAAAGCTTGACAAACAGCGAGCGCAACAAATAGCTGAGCTGCTTGGAGGGCGGGCCATTCCTGAGATGGGCGGTGCTACTTCGCCAGGGGAACCTATTCAATATGGAGTGCAGCACATAGCCTGAGTCCCACAGCACTTTACAGCTCATTCAGCTTTCGGCCATTCCTGCCGCTCGAGCACACAGTATGCGCTGTCGGCCGTAGACGACGGCACACATGATTCTTCCTTATAGGTATGGCATACTTACCGAATATAGTGTGTGTTTGTGTAAGCTGCGCGTGCAACAGCCGCGCCGGTCGGCGGTGAACTGTACTCTGTAACTCTCCGAAAGTAGTGTGTGGCCTGACAAGGTCGCAGTGTAGCATCGAGTCCTCACGAGGCTCACTATCCGGGAAACGGGTTCAGCTCGGCTCAGTTTCCGCCCCAACTAAGAAGTAGTAAGGGGCGGCGGGGTTAGTGGGTGAAGGGTGAAACCCGGCTCCACTCCATTCACTCGTGGCTAAGTTTTGGGGGGTGGCTGCGGTGCAAGTTAAAGATGTCGCTTTACGTAACTCCCTAGTCTAGTATGGCCTCTGTATCTGTGCGCTGCTTAAACGTAAGTACACTGACATTGTCCTTTTTCATTTGGTAGTTAGCCAAAACCTCAAAACCTGTGGCCATACGTGAAGTCGTTTCCTGTGTGTGCACTTGTGGCACCAGTCCCCGCCGCGCTATCTCAAGATCCTGTTGCATCTACTCTCGTTCTCTATTCTCCCTCTGTTGCTCCATCATGACCAGAATGCACAATGCAGCCAGTGTCTCGGCCTCTCTGGGCTCTATGGGACTGCTGCGTCTCTTCGGGGTGTCCTGGTCCTGGAGTCTGGTGGCAGGAATCGGGGTGTATCTGGGCACCAGGAGCTGGAAATACTTCTATATCGCAGCCCGCACGGCCAAGAGAGACATCAAGTAAGCCCCGTCCGTCAGAATTAAGTTGTGATCTGTGTAGGGGTCCGGTGTACACCGTCACTTACCTCCTCTTTGCCCCCTCGCCAGTGGCCTGTATGTGCTGATGAGGGTGAAGCTGGCCCTGTGGCGTTACATGCGGAATGAAAGCAACATTCCTTCCATCTTCGCTGAGACCGTCAAACTGCACCCAAACAAACCGGCGCTGATCTACGAGGCCACGGGGGAAACGTGGACCTTCACCCAGCTGGACGAGCTGTCCAACGCCGTGGCACACTGGGCCAGAGATCAGGGATGGGTCTCCGGGGATGTGGTGGCCCTCTTCATGGAGAGCAGGCCGCTGCAGGTGGCCCTTTGGCTCGGCCTGGCCAAGGTCGGGGTGGAAGCTGCGCTCATCAACTTCAACCTCCGCCACGACTCCCTCGTGCACTGCATCGGGGTGTCGGGGTCGCGGGCGATGGTCTTCGGGGCTGAGCTTGTGGATGGTAAGAATGTGCTGTATGTTCGATACTGCCTCAGCATCATAGCATAATAACCCTTCATCGCCAAATTCAGTCAAAAGACAGATTATTAGTTTCTAAGTAATCTATAAATCAGCCTCAGCAACGCACCTCACGTTTTGCCTGTATTTTTTTTCTGTGGTGACGAACAGAAATTATGACTAGTACTGTCTCTGACATGCCACCAGATATATTCAATTGTCAAAAGATTCACTTTTAAAAAGCATAATGTCTGATAGTTTCAGCCCGTTTATGATTTCACGTACAATATTGGATTTAAATTTGGATTAAAGTTTGTTCTTGTGCAAACCTACTGACCTGACTGATGTTCTCTCTTCCCATCTCCCTCCGTCAGCCATGCTGGACGTCAGTTCCTCCATCGGCCAGTCCATGGGGCGGTTCTGCACAGGAGACCTCAGTGCAGAACATATGACTTCCCTGGGTGCTCATCCTTTGGACCCCATTTTAGCATTTGCATCTAGACATCCCCCTTCACCTTGTGTTCCCTCCAAGAACATGAACGGTGTGTACCTTTTATTAGACCTTATTATGTTGTGTTTATTATGGAACAGTTTCATTTCACATATATATCTTAAAGCCTCTTTCTTACATCTTGTTTGGTTGATATTTTAGACGTAGTCTTAATAAGTACTGTCTGAATAACTAACCGTATCACCACATCATGGCAAGGCTGATTATGTCTGAAATATACCCTTCATAAGAAATTAGCGTTGGGTATTGACAAGGAAAGCAAACATGATGGTCCTGCCGTCATGAAATGATGTGAGGGCACCAATTTCCAAATGTAATGCTCTATTGCATCCTCTTCTGCAGATCGCCTGTTTTATATTTACACCTCTGGCACTACAGGAATGCCCAAGGCTGCCATCGTGGTACACAGTCGGTATGTTTTCTCGAACAACTCTAAATCCTGCAGAGTTGTTCAGATAATTGTTGATAATCACTCTTGTGTCCCTATGACAGTTATTACAGAATTGCTGCTTTTGGGTATTTTGCCTTTCGCATGCGGCCTGATGACATCATCTATGACTGCCTGCCCCTCTATCACTCAGCTGGTACGTGACTATAGCCTCCAGCTCTTGATGAATTGCCCTTAAGGTCTGCATAACTGATGTGTGAGCTCTCTCTACTGGCCAGGTAATATAATGGGAGTCGGGCAGTGTCTGATCCACGGCATCACCGTGGTGGTGAAGAGGAAATTCTCTGCCAGCCGTTTCTGGGAAGATTGCATTAAGTACAACTGCACAGTAAGAGTTTGCATGGAAAATATTGCTGAAGTGCCATTTTTTTCTGATATCGATAATTATAACGTTAAACTAGAGCTGCCTCAGCAACAAAAACTGCTCTCCCCTTTTTTTTTTTTAGATGGTGCAGTATATCGGGGAAATCTGCCGCTACCTTCTGTCCCAGCCAGTGCGGCCCTCAGAAAAGGGCCACAAGGTGCGGCTGGCTGTGGGAAATGGCTTGCGTCCCAGTGTGTGGGAGGCCTTCACGGAGCGCTTTGGGGTGAAGCAGATTGGCGAGTTCTACGGAGCGACCGAGTGCAACTGTAGCATTGCCAACATGGACGGCAAGGTCAGCAATCGCAGTGTACGCACGTGTGTCTTCACTGATAGATGGGCGTCGCAGTTTAAACCATTCCGTTCTGTCAGGTTGGAGCCTGCGGATTCAACAGCCGCATTCTCCCCAATGTGTACCCCATCCGTCTGGTGAGGGTAGACGAGGACAGCATGGAGCTCATTCGCGACAGCCGGGGCCTCTGCGTACCTTGTCGACCTGGTAACAAATAACAACAATGACTTTTTTCAAAGTATGCAATTGCGAACTGAGTTGGCCATCTGAAAACACTCAACACATTTTGACTTTCAGGGGAGCCGGGGCTTCTGGTGGGTCGTATCAACCAGCAGGACCCATTACGGCGATTCGATGGTTATGCAAATCAGGATGCGACACGGAAAAAGATCGCTCACAACGTCTTCAAACAAAACGACTCTGCATATTTATCAGGTTTCCGATGTCGAAACGTCTCGCAAGTGTTAAAGACAAATCTATTTATAGCACCTTAACCTCGGAAAAAAACGAATGCGGCGTTGGCTTGCACAGCTTACTTTGTCTGTTCCCCATAGAGGTGATATTTAATGCATATTTAGCATGCACGTTTCCCATACGTCTACCTCAGGTGACGTGCTCGTGATGGACGACCTTGGCTACATGTACTTCCGGGACCGTAGCGGAGACACATTCCGCTGGCGTGGAGAGAATGTCTCCACCACCGAGGTGGAGGGCATTCTCAGCAGCCTTCTGTGTCAGACTGATGTGGCAGTGTACGGTGTGGCAGTGGCAGGTGATTGTTAACTTTTTGTATTTCGCATCTTATTGGGAACCATAATTGTTCATTTTGACTCAAAACATTGCAATCTAAACATTATCTCTCTTTTTTTTCTTCTTCCCTCTAACCAGGGGTGGAGGGTAAGGCAGGTATGGCCGCCATCGCAGACACCACCGGGAGTTTTGACTGCGTCGATTTCTTGCATAAAGTCCAGCAAGCTCTTCCTCCATATGCACGCCCCGTGTTCCTGCGAATCTCCCCACACGTGGACACCACAGGTAAACTGTCCTTATATTAAGCCCGAGTTCAAAACTCGTCTGCCCTCATTTGATCTCGTATAAATAAATAAATCGCAATCTGTTTTCCGCCTCTCCGCATTCCTGCATAGGTACATTTAAAATCCAGAAGACCAGGCTGCAGAGGGAGGGATTCGACCCACGCCTCACATCTGACCAGATCTACTTTTTGAACTCTAGAGCTGCGCGCTATGAGGCTATAGATGAGGAGCTCTACAGTGCGATAGCGGAGGGCAGAATGTCTCTATGACATGGAGGCCGTAGCAAGCCGGTCAAGGTGACTTGATGAGCCAGGTGGTGTAGAGGCAGGATAGCAGGCATGCGCTGTTTCAGTCTGGAGGTGCACCACCTGCCTGGATTTGAACTGTTCAAGGAACAGACTTGAGGAACTATTTACATAGAACGAGTACTGTTACATGTGAGGTTTTAACACTGTACGAGTAACACACCAGGACACAATACAAGGCCATTTGGTTCCTTGGAATAACTCCTTTTTACTTATTAAATGGAAAAACTCAAAACGCCTTTGAGCCTCCCCGCACTAAGAGTGCCACAACCCATAGAAGCATGTTACAATAATGGCTGTAGCAAGTCAAACTTTGTTACAGGGCATTTTGCCCCTTATATTAACATATGCTGCAATATTAATTATGTTCAGGCTTAGGTAATACTTGAGTGCAAAGAAAATCTACCTAATGCCAAGTGTAATGATTGGAGTTCGGCATGCTGTACAGTACACTTGGCTACTAAATCAAACACTAATCATAGTCTTTTTTTTTTTTTTGTCTTTTTTTTACTGCATTGTAAAGTTAATCTCAAGTGTCATATTTGAACATTTGAAGTACACTGGCATGGGTTTGCAAATACACATGCACTGTATGTGCCTTATATGAAACATCACACCGGTGTTTCAGTTTGTATCCTATTCTCGGATAGGAGTTCAAAAGACATTGGAAATCACTTTAGTGATTATTTGTGTCATGCAAACCTGGGTCACACCTGTTAGTTCATGTAATAAATCTTATCCGTGTAATAATATATGGGTGTTAAAGATTGAGATGCTTTTTACAATTTCAGATCTTCCAGACAAAATTTGTTTTAACGGAAATTAAATATTTTAAAACACGCCTTCGTTTGGAGTTATCATTAAAAAAAACTAACAACGAGAGGTGCATTTACAGCCTTCATTTTAAAGTAGCGGGCATGACCTCGTACCATTTATGCTTGCAACTTGAGTCAATGGGGAATTAATGGTCTGTTGACAAGGATATCCTCGTGGGAAGGATTCTCAGTGGATTCTCTTTGCAGGCCGTGCAGAAGTAGGGAAAGAGTCGGGGTGTGACGACGTCCGCGAAGGTGTAGAGCGGCGCTCTCGCTGCAGGGTCGTAAAAGGTCACCTTGCCTCGGTCCATGTCCAAGAGCACTCTTATCACGTCCGGCTTCTTGGTCATGTTGAGCGGCTCCCACGGCGCAGTGCAGGCCTTGTGCTCTCCGTTCCGAAACCGAATAGTCCAGAACCCCTCCGCCGGCGTCAGCACGTGCTTCCCCTTCCTGTTGATGGAGCTGCTGGCCACCCCCACCACCCAGTAGGTGTTGTCCTTCACCTCCACGTCCCAGCTGTGGCGCCCGGTGGCGTAGCCCTCGGCGGCCAGCATCTCGGCGCTGAGGTCGAAGCGCTCCGGGTTGTCCGGCAGCTTGAAGATCTGGGTGGAGTTCTGCACCACCGTCAGATCCTCCGACAGGACGAAGCAGCTCGCCGCTGTGTTGGGATCCAGAATCACAGGAACTTGAGAGAGAAAGAGAGAGAGAGAGCGAGAGAGAGGGGAAAAAAGGTAGGAATGGCCCAACTTTGGCCCAATCAGACTTGAGTCATTATTGGTTGAGGAACTCACTATATTTAACGACACTCTTCATCTTCTCCCACACTTTATATTTCAGTGAGCCCAGGTGCTTGGCCACGTCAATCAGAGCACCTGAAACCGTTTGTGGATCAGGGGAAGTTTGCCAAGTGCTGAAAAGATACTTTAAGCCGTTATTTGCTCAGAAGTGCATCTGTGATACTGTATTGTTTAGAAATATAACAATAATACTTTAACAGGGGTTTAGTTTTACCGATAACACTTACTTTCTTATTGTGTCCTTGTAATTCTGAAAACCAAATTGAAGAGAACAACTTTCACTCAGTGTTTTTTTTTGTATGAATGTTTTAAAAAAAAAAGTCTGAGGCGTCATTTTATTATCCACCTTCAGAAATGGGATATGGTGAGATTTCATCTCCTTCTCCGCTAATCCGATGGTGTTGGACAGAGAGCTCATCTCATTGCCGAGCTCCTCAATTCTCTGGTTGATCATCAGATTCTTCTGTTCCTCCTCGGCCTTTAAAGAGGAAATCCTCGCAGCTTCCTGCTCTTCCAGGAAACGGCGAAGTGCCTCGAACTCTTCCTTGATCTGTGTTTCCGTGTGTGTGGCTTGGCTCTGGACAGAAACACAACTGGTGAGTATTCGTTGACTTCCACGCAAACAAAAACTAAAAAAGGCCTTTGGAGTGCTCCAGGTAAAATGTGGTACCTTCACGTGTTCTGCCATTTCCTCACAGACCATTTTTGCCTTCCTGCACAGCTGCAGCTTCTCTTTCAAAGGCAGCAGCGCGCCCTTCAGTTCCTCCTACGACGTAAGTAACAATGCATTGCAACACCTAAAAAAATCAAGGTCAGTCTGGCAGGTGGCCGAGCTCTCGGAACAATGTCGCGCTCTAAGCTGACACACGCTTTTCGGGGACGGCATGCCCTGTAAATACAAAGCTGTACAAGAAAACAGCATCAGAGCTAAATTCAGCAGAGTCCAGGTAAGGGGCACAATAATATGAGATTTATTTATATTTTCTGGAGGCCAGGAGCAGAATGAATGCAGCGTCACCGAAAACCTTTTGGGAGTCACGTTTCAGGCCTCTCCGGCCCCCCGACAGCGACGGCAAACCAAAAATATAGAGCTATTATTAGAAAGTTGATCAACCCTGGCGAATACCTTCACACATGTCAGCATATCGAGCTTGGAGAAGCACAAAGGTGGAAAGTTAATCAAAATCCAAAAATCTGCCACAAAAAAAAAAAAAAAAAAAAAATGCATTTTCTAAATATAGGAAATCTATTATTTAAATAATGTCTGCGTACATTCTAACACTAATTTTATATCAGCGTCACCGAAAACCTTTTGGGAGTCACGTTTCAGGCCTCTCCGGCCCCCCGACAGCGACGGCAAACCAAAAATATAGAGCTATTATTAGAAAGTTGATCAACCCTGGCGAATACCTTCACACATGTCAGCATATCGAGCTTGGAGAAGCACAAAGGTGGAAAGTTAATCAAAATCCAAAAATCTGCCACAAAAAAAAAAAAAAAAAAAAAAATGCATTTTCTAAATATAGGAAATCTATTATTTAAATAATGTCTGCGTACATTCTAACAGTAATTTTATATTTGTAAATCTGTAAAATAAAAGAAAAAATACAATTCGGTTATTTCTGTCTAATTAAGTAAAATCCTCACTTTAATGGCTCGGGCTCACCCAAACATGCTTACCTTACAGTCATGAGCACCTTCCCCAATGGGATAAAGCCTGTGTCCAGCGTGTGCGGCTGCTTTGCCGCACACGTCGCAGATCGGCTCCAAGTCCTCCAAGCAAAACAACGTGAGCTTCTCTCCATGCTGTTGACAGGCCTCTGGGTCACTCTTGCTTCTGTCCTCCTTGAAGGCTTCGCAGGCCTTCTCTAATGCCGAGCTCACCACTATCTGATCCATGGAGGAACGGCGCCAGCACAGAGGACAGCAGTGAGAATCCCCACCGCCTCGTGTGTCCCAGCTGTCGCTTAAGCAGGCTTTGCAGAACCTGTGTTTGCAACCGAGCACCACTGGCTGGCTGAGAATATGCCCACAAATTGGACAGGAAAGGTCATCCGCCAGATGAGCGCGTCTGCTGGCCATTCTTCTCTTCCCGGGGCTCTGATGGCAAGGCAGGATCCCGGGCCCCGCCCACGTCTACGGTAGGCTCACCTCGTCTTACCCTCCGAAAGAAGCGCTAATACCTTTGCTCCTTAAGGCCTATCCCATGGTATGGTGTTGTGTTGAGCATGCACATTGCAATTCTCAAATTAACACCGTGGCTCCGCGATTGAAATTGGCCTCGCATTTAAGAGACGTGCCTATCTGTGAATATTGGAGGAAATGGCAAACCGATCAGCCCAAGCACGACAAAAGAGAGTATGGTGACAGTGGGATGTTTGCACTTCGAGGACGGCCTTTAGATTGGAGTTATACCACGATCACCATCCAGTTATTTGAGGGGGGCGTTGAAACAACCTGTCAAAGCGTAATGAAAGGTTCACAGAGGAGCTGTGTCCAAAATAAGAGTCAGGCTGGAGCTATAAATAGACAGAAGTAACCGATTTGGACCGAAGTTATGCGAGTAAGGAAATATTCTCCTGCCAAACAGTTGCCTCCACATTCCGGTTTAGCTTTGAGCGCCAGCTTTTTAAGAACTGACGCATTGGTTTATTTCCAAAATATCACGGCGCGACCCCCCTGTTATTCAAACACTAATGACTGCTCAGATGACTTGGACTGACTTTATTTAAAGAGGAAAGAGAAGGCACTTTAAAGCAAGACGTGTGAACAGTAGCGCGGTGAAGATTTAAATCTGTTAAGTTCAAAAGTATTCACCGCTGAGCTGACCTCGTTTGTACTGTTGTGCAGTATTATGTTATCGGAGTCGGATGGCTAGGGTCAACGCACGCTGCACCTAGAATAGCATAAAGCCCGGGGGAATATGATCCTGCACCAAGAAAACACTATGCGGATCAGGGGAGCTTTAAAGTATATAATACATTGAATGCTTACTGTACTATTAGTAGCGGCTCTGCATTCAGTCACACGACGGCAGATAGTCCTCTCCGAGTTCTGATTTTCCTATTTCCACGGAAGTGTTCTCGAATCACTGGAGCTTTATTAGTCGGTTGTTTGGTGGTTTGGATCAAACTAATTGGATACAAATGACAGATGGATTTTGCCGTGCTGAATCATGTGTACACACATGACGAGGAACAGCACGGGCCTGGCTGGGCCCTCAGGGAAGACCCGGGAGTCCTTGAGAAACAGATGTTTGCTGCGACTGTTTCAAACTTGGAAGGTTCCTGCTAATGCGTATATAGAGTCTATGTGACAGTTTTTGTTCATAATGGCAGACTAGGAAAAAATCACTCTTACGATTCATCTTCACCTACGAGGTGACCTCCACCTACGGGGACATTCGTACTGACACTAGTCAGCTGCTTTCGCCTCCCCCTTCTCACACATAAGTGTTGTTTATAATGTGTAATAGATGGATATGGAAATGTCCCCGTATGTTTTCAAAAACATGGTCCACTTTATTCATTTTTCACAGAGGAATGACAAAAAAAATGTCTTCAAAGAAGGCAAGAGCAACAGTGCACAAAGAAAGAGAAATACAATTAACAAAACAATTGAATCAAAAGCTTGTAGGAATGAATGAAAGTTTATGATCAGCTGCGATTTAAAAAAAAAAAAAAAAAAAAAAAAAAAAAAAAACTTTCTATGGAATTAAGGCAACAATTCGTACAAACTCTATTCAGACTGCTCGGAGGGACAAGAAGAGGAGATTAAACGACCAAAGTGTGACATTTAACAGTGACGTGCATGTCGGTTTCACATGAAACACTGTGACCATTTCATTAAGCTGGAAAATAAAGCCTCAGCAGCTGACTGGACATGATTCTAACCTGGGATGTGGCCATACGATCACCACCACTTCTTATGTCGAGCTTTTATATACATTCTCATTTATTCACATTAAGCACAGGCCGAGGTGTTTCAAATCCCCCCCCCCCATTTGATCTTTTTTTTTTTTGTATTTTATTTATTTTCTTTGCTTATGATACATAACCTTCCCCCCCTTATTAGCTAAGAAATGTACAGACGTAAGCATTGTATTGACAATGTACTGCATACCCACTGCTTCTCTGATAAGATCGTTTTTTAATTTAAAAACTCAATACTTTTTGGCTTCAACAGTATCTTGATAACTGCTTCCAGTGCAACTGTAAATATATCTGTATGTGTGTGTATATATATATATACATACATACAGACACCCTAAGACAATCAGACTATCACCCTGCTGTTGCTGTCCTCAGCGACCCGAGATCACTCTGGCACAGTAGCTTCACATCAGCTTCCTGTCGGGGTGATCCGAGGCACGTCCGGAGCGCTGGTGTCGGACCTCCAGGTGTTTGCTCTGGACGCGGTCGAAATGCTGGAGCAGCTCGTCGTAATCCATCGGAGCGTGAGCGGCCCGCTTGGAGGCCACCTTCTGTTTGGTGTCCATATACTTGGACTCGTCCACCGTCCTCATGAGCTCTGGGTTAGGGACACAGCGCAGGCGGTGGGAGAGCAGCTGGAAGGCCTGGCTCTGTGGCAGCAGCATCAGCAGGCCGTACAGGGCCTTGATCAGATACGGGTTGTTCTCCACGTCCAGGAGCTGCAGGCGCAGGTAGGTGAAGATGGGGCTCTCGATGAGCTGCACCAGTTTGTCTACCTCCATCAGGAAGTCCACCGTCACCTCGAGATCTCCGAACTTCTGGATGAGATCGTAGGCGTGCTTGTAGTTCTGCGTGAGGAAACAGAGCGACACGGTGGCCACCGGGTTGTGGCACCAGGAGCGGTACAGGCAGCAGAACAGAGCGCAGCTCTCCTGGGTGCGCAGGTCTTTCAGCTGGTTGCGCAACTGGAAGAGCTCGGCGGAGGTGAGCAGGATGGTGTTGAGCGTCTGAACCATGGTGGAGGCAAATTTCAGGTCCTCCTCCTTCAGCAAGATGTCGGCCATGGAGTGGAAGATGTTCTCCGCGTGGAGCAGCAAACACAGCTGCCTGATGATGAAGGCGCCTCTGTTCTCCAGAAGCTTCCTCTCCAGACTCAAACGCTTCAGCAGGTTGATCATGAACTTGTAAAAATAGGAGTTCATACTGGGGGTGGAGGGAGAGGAGTCCGCCGCTTTGGAGACGGTGCCGTGCTGCTGCGCCGGCTTGGCCCCCTCGGGGACCGCGAGCTCCGGTTTGCCGCTGGAGCCGGCCTGGTCCGTTTGGCCGGCGGGGGACGACGCTATCTCGGCCAACACCTCCAGATCTTTCAGTATGACCTCATCCGACTCGTCGGACAGCGTCTTCAGCAGCATGGGAAACAAGCTGTCTGTGTGGCGGAACATTTTGCGCGGCGTCTTGATGTAGAGGTGGTAGAGCCACTTGAGCACGGCGATGCGGGTCATCATGCCCGTGGAGGAGTCGGAGAGGTGGAGGTCCAACACCTGGACGATACCGTCCAGGTCCAGAGTCACCTGGGGCCTGTCGGCACTCGCCGGAGTAAAGAAGCTGATGTTACTGAAGCCGACGGATTCCTGCGACGCGTTCAGCATGTCGTTGCTGTCCACCTCCGTCTTGGACTGACTGTCTTCCCTGGACGGCGGCCCCGTGCTTCCGCTCCTCTCCTCCTCCTCGTCGTCCTCGGGAGTCACCAGCTTCATCAGACCGTGATTACAGGCACTGGCCGCTTCCTTGGTGTTTTTCTTCCTGTCGTCGTAGGACAGGCAAGGCAGCACCGCAGTCAGGATGCCGGAGGAGTAGGGGAGCACCACCCTGCCGGCGAGCTGGATGAACTCCCTCATCCAGGTCATCGCCGTCAGCTGGATGAGGTCGTTGGTGAGTTTGGTCTCGTCCGCCACCTGGCAGTGGATCACCAGGATGTTGGCCATCTCGGCAAACTTCACGCTGGACGGGGTCTTTTTGATCTCCTTCAGGAACTCCCCCAGCACCACCTCGCACGTCCTGCGGATCTCCTTGCTGTTGTCGCCCAGGATCTGGAAGAGCCCGTCCAGGATCTCCGGGAGGTAGTCCAACAGGTTGATGTCGGGCACGGACTCCAGCACGTGGATCCAAGATATGATGAACTGCCTGGCATACTGGTTATTGGAGTAGATCCTCTCCCTCAGCAAGGGCACGAACGCCACCAAGTCAAACTTGTTGCTCTCCGTCACGATGTCCTTCAGCAGCCGGTCCAGGAGCTCGGACCCGCTCTTCACGTTGGGGTCCGGGTCCGCCGCCAGCTTACTGAGCCCGTCGAAGAGCAGGTTGAAGTGGGGCAGCACGGCCCCCCTGGCCACCTTGACGATGTTGTAGAGGGCCTCGCAGGCGTAGTAGCGCAGGCGGCTGTCCGAGTCATTGAAGCACGTGAGCACCGGCTCAATGAGCTCCTTCAGATACAGACCCGAGTCCTTGCCGAGCGCGATGGAGCAGGCTGCCAGCCCGATGAGGCCCCCCTTGCGGCTGTGGGGGTGCTGGGAGAGCGCGAACTCCGACGCCAGAATCTGGATGACGTGGCGGATTTGTGTGGAGTTGTTCTGAGCCACGAACTCCCGCACGAGCTTCTCGATTTCCAGAGCCGCGACTTTCCTCTTCTCGTACAGTTTGTCATTGAGAGCCCGGACGACGTTGGGCGTCAGGGGCGAGAAGTCCTTCTCCGTGTTCATGTTGGACACTCGCTCCTCACCGCCGAAAGCTAGGCAACGCGAAAACGAGAGATACAACGCCCTTTACGTTGCCGAGCGTCCGCTGGAGAAATGACATATGTTGTGTGGCCCAAAAACCAGGAAGCCTTGTAATACGGCGCAGCTGACCGGCTGCATCCGCCGGACATACGTCACGGTTGCGGCAAATATTTGGGTCCCCGCTGTGCGAGGACACTTAGCCCGGCGTTAGCTTCGTGCGCGACGAGTTAGGTCCGCGTGCGTTTCCAGTCTGATCCCGCGTAACATTTCATTCTGTGCACTTTAATCCTTTTGATTCTGTCAATTTCCTCCGCTGGTTCTAGCGACTTGTGGCAGTCCGCAGCGGCAGCAACAGCAGACACCAGCCCCGTGTCTTTGCACTTTCAGCTCCCCTCCGCCATGGAGACGATGGCCAGTTCCGCCCTGAGTCAGATCAGCAAACTGGTGGATGAAGACTCGAACCCACTCAGCCCCGGCAGAAAAAAAATAAAAATAATCCACAGCCTGGAGGGCGAGCTGACCATGGTGAGGAGCACAGACTCACCGCCGCTCTCTGCTAAGGTGAGAGGAAGTTGTTCAGAGACCTCAAATAGGTTAGAGTCTTGACAATGAGCATTAAATGTATGTGTTTTTTTGAAATTCTAATAGTCTGAAGTATTTCGAAATAAAAAACATGAACCACATTCAAGTTATTCCCCTGGGTAAGCAAGTATATGACGTATGCACAGATACAACACTGCCTGGATGCCCTGATGCATGTTTTTATTGTTTATCATTTTCATTTTTTCCAACCACCTGCTTTAAAAGCTTTAAATGTTCCCCTGACTATTGAATTAATTAAGAATAAGGGACTCATCGTTTCAGCTCTTATCACATTCCCGATGGTAACAAAGTTCAATTACTTTTTGTTTGTTTTTTTGCAGTGTGTGTGTCATTGAAGTTGGACCAAGTCCCGGTGACTGAAATTAAAAAGGAGGACTAGGAGGACGGCTGCCAGCAGGAAACACTCAGCACAGAAGGTCAGAAAGCATTTGCACTTAAGGGAGTACACACTGCAGGTATGGCAGCTTTAATTATGTTTAAGTTTTTAGTTTTGTGTGTTCATATGCAACAGATCATGAAGAATGCACAGCTGCGGAACCGGCGCAGCTGTTGGTCAGTCACTCGGCTGATGGCAGCCTGTTATTCCGTAAGGAAAGGGAACTGGTCGAGGCTGCAGCTGCTACAAAAAAAAAAAAAAAAAAAAACCTGGTGCGGCTGATATCCATCGAGTGACACAGAAGAGGCTTTCAGCACTCGTCGTATCATCCCAATCGCGGAGGATGATTTTGATTATGAAGATGATGTCCAGTTGTCCCAAGAAAATCAACTGGTTCCTGCTTCAGGTGGGTCCAGCACCAACAAGCAGCCTCCTGTGCGTGCCTCCCGTTCCTTCTGAGAGGCTCTGCGTCTTGGGAGCTGTGTGGGAGGACCTTTGCATATCCATCGGCTCTGAGGATCCACAATGTGGTCCACACGGGGGGGAGAGACCCTTCGGTTGCAGCTTTGGTGGGAAAGTCCTGACCCTAGAAAAGCCCTCTGAAATGTCACCTACGCATCCATCCTGGGGAGAAACACCGTTCCACTGTGGAAAATGTGGTGAGGCCTTGGTGCAAAAAAGAGGAACCTCAGCCAGCATTTAATAGCACACAGAAATCACAAAGGAGACAAGCCCATATCTCTGTCAGCAACTGATTGTAGTGCAGGATCCGTAGCTTGAATAGTCCGATTGCACGATACAGCCCTGCGCACGTTGACGCAAGGGCAGCCAGTGTCGCGTTTGAAACGGCTTTTATTCTGTCATAGTTCTTTTAAAATGAGGGATGGTTGAGCAATATGTTGAGATTTTAACTCTTAGGAGTTCGGTTTCATAATTGTTCTTTCTGCATTTAGGAAAAAATGACGGAAATGCTGCAAACACTTTAACTTGCGTTTTTATTGATAAAACTCTCCGTTTAAAGGATCAATATTTTTTGCCTCGACTACTCAACATTGAGATTTTGGTTTGACTGCACACAGAAGACACCCTGTTCGGTTTATTCGATCACACCTTCAAACAAATACATTTAGTAACACCACTCGGACCTCAGCCTTTTCCGTGAATCTTTATAGTATGTGACCAAGACACATCGACGTCTCTTTTTAAGGGTTCTGTTATTCAAAGAAGTAGGCCTTATCCACTGACTGGCAACTTGAGTGCCAATAAGCGACGCATAGCATATGGTTAATACAAAGCAGAGGTGAGACGGCAGCAGTGAAGCAAGCAGACAGGGTTGTTGTCCTTCTCCTTTGTTGTGAAGAGGTAGTTTGGAAGGTTCGTACTACATGTGTGCAAACAACTGGGCACTTGTCCAAAGTCATTTTGGCATCGTCAACGCGGGCCTCTTTGCGGCCCGACGTATAGTATGACACTGAGGTATAAATGTAACGTGTCATGCCAGCCATATGACAACATGCATGGATAAAACGCCGTGCAGGATTTGTAAAAAAGTTTGGATCGGAACATGTCCACAATCCAAGCTATGATGCTATCAACGTTCAGCATAATGTAAATTGTACTTGAAAGGAGGGATGAGGTAATCCGACAATCTTGCAACAACCACTTCACAATCAAAAACAAACAATAAACCAATTTAACTCAACGCAAAAACAGGCTAGGATTTTACAGAAGCACTTAACCATACGGGTGATTCAAATTGAATATTAGATTGTGTAATGGAATTGTCCCTATATATATATATATATATACACACACTGGCACATAAGCACTATGGAAAGCACTTCATCACATCGCAGGTAGACTTTTCACCAACGACCGAGTTCTCTACGTTGACTTGTCAGGTGTAACACTGGTGGTGATTCAGACCGTACTTGTACGCATAACACTTCCCACAGTCCACACAACTGTAAGGCTTTTCACCGGTGTGTGTCCGAAGATGTATATTCAGAGAGCTCTTCTGGGAAAAACTTTTGCCACAGTTTGGGCAGCTGTACGGCTTCTCCCCCGAGTGCACTCGCTGGTGCAGTTTCAGGTACGTTTTCTGAGCAAATCGCTTCCCGCAAACTGAGCAGCTGAAAGGCTTCTCACCCGAGTGTCGTCTAATGTGCACTTTCAAGCTGCTCAAATAGTTGAACAGTTTCCCACAGAATAAGCACTCGAACCGCTTTGTTGGCTTCAAGGCTTTTGGCTGAATACCGAGTTCTTTAGTTGCGCTCACGTGGTCATCGTTCATGTAGTCCGAGTATTCGGCTGTGGCCGAGGGTTGATTCGTGTTGTCCACCAGAGTGCTCATCGTCGCGTCGTCTATTAACTTGTCCATAATTGTTGCCTGTGTGCGTTGCTGTGTTTGACTGTCAGACGCCATGGGAAAGTTGCTTAAGTCCCCAGGGTGAAGCTGCAGGTCATTGACAGATCTATGAAGCATGCTGTCCTCCTCAAACATTCCAACCACTGTTAAATGAGAATAAAGGCAGTTATTACAGAAAGTACTCCAGTGAGTTGTTCGTTTTTTTTTTTACGCAAACTTACTTTTTCGGTTATCTGTGAAACTCATGTGCTGGCCGATGGGGTGATCGTCATACGTCTCCTCCTTGACAAAGATGAGGTCAGGTTCCCTCTCGGTCAAGTCTATTGCCTATCAAAGACACAGGCGACAGGAGGACTTTTAACTTGAATGTTATCTGGCCAATTTAGTTTATTAAGGATATTGTTGAATTGGGAAAAAAAACAAAAAACAGAACCAGTTGCTAAATGATTCACTGACCGGTACCCCCATGCTTGTCATGGCAGCAGCCTCCATTGTTTCTTTTCTGTGAGAGGGGAGTTTCTCTTCTCTCCAAAAGTCCATACACCAGTCCTTTCCAAAAACTCCATCGATGGCTGGAGCAGCGTGCTGTGGTTCTGGAGGAGAAGCAGATATGACATTGTTTACATATCGGCTTCTTTTACATTTGCCACGTTTAACCTCAGGAAAGCATTACTTTTTGATGTTGATCATGTCTTCGGTTAATTGGGAACACGTACAACAGAGAATACTAGGTGATCCAATACAGTGGCTATACAGTACATTTTAGCATGAGAGTTAGATTTTTTTTCAAGGTCTTTTGATTGTTGATTCTGCTTCATGGTCATTTTGGATGCCACCGTTTTTGGTTAAACTGTACAGTATTTGAAAGCCCAAAATAACCATCTGCCTCCTCTGTATTAGTAGTAGGAGTTATATACCCTCACTGAGAAGCTGGAAAAAGCCACCAACCTATCCCATATTTAAATGTGATCAAACGTTTCTATTGATCATTATTGGGGTAGCAACTGATAACATTGATTTACGTACGGTTTTAATTAGGTCAATGTCAGCACAATAGTATTTTCCTCGACCCAATCCAGGTCATTCACGCCCCCCTTCCCTGGCTCTACACCCCACCAGAGGGGGCCCGCCCCCCATATTGAGAACCACTGATCAAAAGAGATTCATTTGATCAGATCCATAAATGTCATCCTGCAACACGATCCCATAGCCTAATACAATGCAGAGCCGGACATCCTAATGGTTGGCAAATGTCGTAGTGTTAGATCGCACTAAGTTCTAACTCCGTGGCCTCACAGGCACACGGTTATTGCTCGTGTCCCACATGAACCCTTCCCCCCTGATGTCCAGGCTGGGGGACCCTCCTGACCTGCGGGGTGCCGCCGGCTGACACTGTTGACCTGGTGAGCCGGGTAAGCCTGCGCCTCCCTCGCCGCTCTCAGCTGGACCTCCAGTGAATAACACCGCTTCTTCAGCGCCTCGTTCTCGGTTTTGTGCAGGGAGATCTCGCTGTGAAGGACGGAGGAGCACTCGTCTGCCAGGCTGCCTATTTCCACGAGAGCCGCCTTCGTTAGTTTGTCCAGGACAGCGGCCAACTGCGTCCGAAAACTCCGGTTAGTGGTATCGCACATCATCTCGACTGGGAGGCTGAATATTTCCCACCCAAATAAGGATTAAATTCCCAGCGAAGTAACGATGTTCTCTGGTCAAATGTGTAGTATAAGCTGTGCCGCAAGGGGTTGTGGGAAAACTGTAGGCTTTCGCTCCAACCCATAGATCCCAGCATTTACGGAAGCACCTGAAGGCAGCACGGTTTAAAGATCGACGTGCTGCTTGAGACCGCAGAAAATATACATTTATACCTAATTCACATGAAGCGGTAAGGATAATGTTTACACAGCCTTGCAGCGGTGCAGTTACAGGTACAGTCACACATGTATATATATATATATATATGTATACACATGTATATATATATATATATATGTATATATATATATATGTGTGTGTGTGTGTGTATATATATATATATGTGTGTGTGTATATATATACATGTGTGTGTGTGTGTATATATATATATGTATATATATATACATATATATACTAGATCCCAGCATTTACGGAAGCACCTGAAGGCAGCACGGTTTAAAGATCGACGTGCTGCTTGAGACCGCAGAAAATATACATTTATACCTAATTCACATGAAGCGGTAAGGATAATGTTTACACAGCCTTGCAGCGGTGCAGTTAGTTACAGGTACAGTCACACATGTATATATATATATATATATGTATATATATATATATGTGTGTGTGTGTGTGTATATATATATATGTGTGTGTATATATATACATGTGTGTGTGTATATATATATGTATATATATATACATATATATATATACATATATATACTATATACACACACGTCAGATGCCTCTGATTAGTGGTACTCAAGTAGCGTAGGCTTCACAGGCTCTTAATTGTATATGCAATGATTTATTAGATTTACACATCTGATTTAACTGAATGAAGTCACCTTTTTGTTTGCATCTGCAACAATGTATTGCGAGTTGGTAACATAACCATTGCAGAATACCTTAAACGTAGAAGATATATTCACAATCTATTGCTATTTCTAAAAATGTTGCTGTAGTACTGTAGTTGGATATGTCGTATTCACAGAAAAGCGGCATTGACCATATTGTCAACACCAAGGTTTCAACATAAACTTCGATCCGGAGGGTTGGATTCTTTCCAGGACTTATGTATCACTCCGCATTGGCACTATTGTATACAAATGGAGACACACAGTAGCGACAGTCTATAAGGAGCCAACTGAGGGACAGTGTTCACTGCCCTCCAGTGGCCTCAACGATGAAGTGCAACATCATTATTTTCTCTTTAACAGACATATTACTAGTAATAAAGCCTTTTTATGCTGAGAAAGGCCAAGTAGGATATTCCAGAAGTCTGGTTTCATGTGTCATTCCAAGGCTTCCAAGACAACTTTATCACATGCCCAACCCACCTCACCTGGTTCCGTCTGACACACAGGAGCTGCAACTCTACACTGCGATGCGTCCATGAGTTTTCTAAATCATCCCCCTTCTAAAGCCAAGCATAACCACCTACAGAGACAGCTAATTTCAAAGCCTGACTAGATTCATACGAATTTATTTATTTATTTTTTATGATAAAAAATAAAATATTTGAAGTAGTTAAGCAATAACCTGAGGGGCATTGGGCCAAACCATTTTGTTGCATAAATCCCATTACAATATTTTGAGTAAGTGGTGAGCAAATGTCTGCCACTCAAATCTGGATCAAAGATAACTGTATTGTAAATATTCATTTCAGTCAAACAGCTGTAGAAGTTACATTTGCTGGAAATTTTTGAAAAGTGGTTCAATTAATTAACATCGCATCGTACGTTGGTGCACCAGATGCACTACCATACATGTTCAAACTAGGATCCAAATGTACTGCAAGGTGTTTTTTCAGATTACAGTTCTTTGTGAAGCCCTTGCCACATTTGACGCAGACGAAAGGTTTCTCTCCAGTGTGTGTTCGCTGATGCATGTCAAGAGTGCATTTCTGAATGAAGCCCTTTCCGCAAATAAGACAGCGGTACGGCTTCTCCCCGGTGTGTGTGCGCTGGTGTGTGTACAGGTGCCCCTTTTGTGCGTATCTCTTTCCGCATAGCGTGCACCTGTAGGGTTTCTCTCCTGTGTGACTTCTCTGGTGTATTTCAAGCTGACTGTAGCACCTGAAGCTCTTGCCGCACTGCAAGCAGCTGAACCTCTTTGCAGCCGAGTTCCTCAAGTTGTGAATCTTCATATTTCTGAGCACGCTTAGGCTCTGAGAGGCTACATTTTGAGCAATGCTTTTCCCAGTCTCTAGATTTGTGTTTGCAGAGGCGACCTGTGGATTCCACTGTGTTTCCCTTCTTCCTGGTCCAGCCAGACATGGCTGGGTGGTCAGTCTCACGAAGCAATCCGTGAACATGGGCTGCTGATGTTCTGCAATCGGTTTGGGACACTGCACATCTGCACACCTCTGAGTGTTTGTGACTGCGGCCCTTCCTGTGGACACCACACAAGCAGGTTAAAATACAGACTATTACTGATCCCAAAGAACTTGATTAAGGTCACATGCTGAATGGCCTGGTTTCCCAATAAATGCATTCGTCAATATACTAGCGTTGGTAAAGTTTATGAGGAGAGGGAAGGTGCAATCTAACATCCAAATGATACACAAATGCATTGTGATGACTGTGAGTTTGTAAATAACGATGCATGCAAACAATTGGTTATTATTTCATACTTACTGTCTTCACTGGTCCTATCTTGCTCTATGTCTCCAGTGGCCACCTCTGAAGGTTCTTCCTTTATCACAATAAGATCTGTCTGCTCTTTTGGTGGCTTTGGGGATAGTTCAGCAGCAGCTTTCTCTTCACAGGGACGCACGCCGCTCGTCTCAGTGGAGGAACGTATGCTTTCCCATGGCCTCTCACTAGGGTGCAATGAACTTTGATCAATGAATAAACCACGCAGGGTGGCGCCGACAGGTGAGGTCATGATGGCGACAAAGACACAATGCTTTGCGCACAGGAAACTGCGAGCCTACCTTTTGATGGAGAGTCTTGCCCCGTCAGGCTCCAGTGTCCTGTTTGCTGGAGCGTCTCCTTGAACTGAGCCCGCTGCCGCGTCCTGTCTGCCCCCCTGTGCCAGGTAAAGCAGTTTCTCCATCAGCTGCAATTTCTCCGAGAGCGAGGCGATTTCGTTCCGCCCTCGGGTGATCTCGAATCTCAGCATCTTCGACTCGATCTCCACCAGTTTGCCGATTTCCATTACAGCTGTTTTGGATAGGGCGTCCATGATGGAGACGAGCTGAGTCTGGAAAGAGAAGGCTGTCGACATGTTTTTTTTAGGCTTTCTGCAACTTGCAATAAGTGCTCGGACACGAAACTACCGTCAGGAGGTTCTTGACTATCACAAAATGTAGTTATAATGTAATGCACGACCAGAGCTGCGCATGCGCGCCTACAAGGTGCGCGTGGGGGTCTTCAAAACTCAAACGAATGATGACGGCTGGTGACGTGACGCACTATGTCCACCTGCCGGTCGGGAGGACGCATAGCAGTTATTTATAAAACGACAGTGTTTCCTGTGTCTCCGTTGTCTTCAGCTACCCTGTGGGTTGATTATATTACCTTCAAATACACGGATGTGTTCTGTGAATGTAATGTAATCAATGCTTTGTGGATAAGCCTACAGTCTGTTTTGGATACGCTAACTAAGACTCCTCTGACCTGAAGGAAGTGGGGGCTAAATACAGAACGTGATTGGCTGGTGGAAACTCGTTTGAGGAAGTTGTGCGTCGAATTTTCTTCGCCGACTGAAAACATTCCTCATGACAAGCTGCACCTGAGATTCCCACAAGGAAAAAAGAAACTTCTGAAGCACTGTGGCGTTCGTGGTCAAATGTCAGGTTTGTTTAACATATTAATCCTTCTCTTAGCATTTCTTCCGAGAGTGGGTAATACAGTGAAACCTTTGCGGTTCGTAGCTTAAATCTCCAGTCTGCACAGTCCCCGCTACAGCAGGCTATTAAGTCAACTTTAGTTTGGTCTGAGAGAAGAACACAAATCAGTTCATTGTGTATTGTGACGACTTATTGTGAAATTGCAAAACGACTTGATGAAACGTCCTCATGTGCTGCTCAAGAGTTTGTTCCTCTCTCTCTTTTCCTCATTCATTCAGACAGCGCTGCGATGACTGACAGAAGAATCGTGGTGTTCCCCTCCTCAGCGGAGCTCGGCCCGGCGCTGGCCCACTTGGTGACCTCTCGGGCCCAGAAGGCCATCGCCTCTCGCGGCAGGTTCACCCTGGGGCTCTCTGGAGGGAGCCTGGTGTCCATGCTGAGCAAAGAGCTGCCGGCACTGCCGGAGCTGGACTGCAGCCGGTGGGTGGTCGGTTTCTGTGACGAGCGACTCGTGTCCTTCGATGATCCTGAGAGCACCTACGGACTATACAAGGTATCGGCTCAGGGGTTGCATTTATTTGTGCGCCACCATCACAGTAGAGTTTGAGTAAAATAGGTCTCCTTTCTTTCTTTGTTTTTTCCAGAGTCACTTTTTCTCCAAAGTCAACATTCCTGACAGTGGGATCTTAGCCATTGATTCCTCTCTACCTGTCGATGAGTGTGCTGAGGATTATACCCGCAAACTGAAGCAGGTATATTCGTCTTACCTGCCATCTGTTGCAGGTCCTTGCTCTTGTTGCTAATAATAGTTCTTTCGGGCTCCATGTTTTAAGCATGGTGCAGAAAGAACTGATCAGATGCCTGTCTAATGGTATTGCTAGATGGAAAACAAAATAGCAATAGATAGGCAGGTTGTTTCTGGCTTTAATGTTTTATTGCATGAGAATTATTACTGCATTGTTAATTATTATTGTATTGTATTCCTACTTTCAAACACACAGGCCTTCCCAGGTGACGACTTTCCTGTGTTTGACCTGTTACTCCTTGGAATGGGGCCTGATGGACACACCTGTTCTCTCTTCCCAGACCACCCTCTCTTGGAGGTGAGGGCCATGCTTTAGAATCGGCCAAATACGAGCAGACCAAAATATTCCTGTATTTTCATTGAAAGGTTTTGATTTCAGCACAAATGAAACCTTGTGGTCTTCACTGTCATGCAGTTGAAGTATACTCTTGCGTTTTGGTTCTCAGAGTGGCACTTTTAACTTTCACAACACTAGATTTTACACATGATGAATGTTTGGGTTTTCTTCATATGCAGGAAACCAAGAAGATTGTGGCCCCTATCAGTGACTCTCCCAAACCACCACCACAACGCGTAACTATGACCTTTCCAGTGGTGAACTCTGCACACTGTGTGGCATTTGTCTCAACAGGAGGAAGCAAAGCTCCTGTTTTAAAGGTAAAATTTTGATACTTTCTACCGTCTCCTACTGGTACACCTCTCAATGTCGGCATCCCAAAACCTGTTATTTCCCTGCCTTGATGAATCACCCTGAATGTGGTCCAGACACAGGCGCCATTAAATATCAGTTGGAGAGAACATACAACTAGTTTCTGCAGGGTTCAGTTACACAATTCAGAGTTGACAGATCGTATGGGGCCAGAAGAAGACCTGACTCAAATGAACATGAGAACACATGTATACTAATGTCCAACCGCTGGCTACGATAACTGTCGAATCACTCATGGATCAGTCCCTGTAGGACCAACTGGTTTAGGAGAAATATTGTTTATATTATTGAATTTGCCCTGCTGTTTTATTGCAACACTGGTCATCTTGTATTGCAGGAAGTGCTGGAGGGCAGAGAGGGTCCAGCACATCCAGCAGCCCGAGTTGTCCCAACCAACGGCGAGCTGTTCTGGCTTGTTGATGACCCTGCGGCTGCCTCCCTAAGTGTCCAGGTAGAGAGGCTTGGCTCAGGGGCCAAACTGTAGCGCCTTTTCTACACGGATGCGGAAACCCCGAATGAAGACACTGGAAAATATTTCACAACGTTCTTCCGTTCCCAGGAAAGTGTAATTAGTTTGGGATGATAGTGTCATAGGATATGGTGACCAAAAACAGGAGATTTGAGATTGTACCTGCTTAATGTTTAGCTCTTTCTTTTGTCTCTTGCATATTGTCTAAAATGGTTTAGATAATGTCCGGCAGAAGGAGGCGGGTCATTTTCTTGGACGTAAATTGTATGAAATCTTTTGATCTTCTTCACACACGCAACATTGTTTTAACCCGACATTTATTGTAATAGGCAGTTTGTTCGGCTCATTGCCTAAAAAAACCCCTTTAAAATATTAAAACATTAAGGAACAGAGTCATCTGACAACTATCCATATGACTACTTTTTCATCAACCGTTAAAAAATAAGAAAAGTGTTCGTCTTCGCCGTCTTTCCTCCCTGTGCATCTCGCCGGCCGAGCAGACCATCCCCTTTAAGACCACAGCGCATCCCTCCCCTTTAAAGCTCAACTTGGCACTGTTGTCACATCAGGAGCTGCAGCACATTTTTTTTCCTTCCCCCTGGCTCTGTGGGATCACCCCGAGAGAATTACGAAGCAACTTTAAAACGGTGTCCCATCACGAATCCGCAACCACCTTCTAGGTCCTTCTTTTTACTTATTATTATTATTATTTTTTTACATAATATCCCACAAGTGCTGGTCGCCATGCCCCGTGCACCGTTCGCCTGGCTGCCGTGGCTCCTGTGCGGCTGCTGCTGCTGGGCGCCTGCCCGCGGATACTTCGCGGAGGAGCGCTGGAGCCCCGAGTCTCCGCTCCTGGCCCCGCGGCTCCTCATGGCCCTGGTCTGCAGGAACTCCGAGCACTCGCTGCCCTACTTCCTCGGTGCCATCGAGCGCCTCAACTATCCCAAGGACCGTATGGCTCTGTGGTGAGTCGCCGCGCACGGGATAAAGTCAGCCTGTGCCAGCCCAGCGCGCCACTTGGGAGTAAAACACAAGGCTTCCGTCGCTTTCGTAGGATAAGAAGTGTGCATGTTCTTAAACGTATGTTGCACGGAAACATTGGCGACTGAACGGCTGAGGTTTGGGGAAGAGTTAAGAAAAAAAGGAGGTGGTCTCGCTTAAAAAAAGCTGGTAAATAATGGTAACGGGCCTCTGGGGGGGGGGGGGGGGGGAGGGCGGGGGGGGGGGGGGGGGGGGGGGGGGGGGGGATGTCACCAGAACGAGCAACAAAAAGTCTCTTTATAGACTATAAATACGCATGTGCAGCATATTGCACTGCTGTGCCGGACAGAGGTGGGCACATCTGGCCGCTGCTCATCGCGGTGGCCATGCATTGATCTGTATACGTGGAGGGGAGGGGACAGCCGGGAGTTTGGCCACGAGGGGAGCTGTATGATTTTTTTTTTTTTTTTTTTTTTTTAATACAAATTCGAGCAGAGACTTCATTCGGTCTCCACGGTAACAATGAACAGACACGTGGGCACGCGATAAACGTGCTTAATGTAACGCATGGGCAGTTGTCGGTGCCCTGGCACGACGAGAGGCTCGTATCTGTCAAAAACCGTGGCCCCCAGGTAACCTGACTGCGAAGCACCGTTGCTGCTACAGTGTGTGCAATATAACAAAGTAGCATTATGGTGCGTGCATTATAACGGAATACTGTGGAAAATACAGTTTGGATTCGTCAAGAATCGAAATGGCCTCGGGGAACGTGATCCCAGGCAGGCCCTTTTCCAGACCCAACGCAGTGTCACTGCAACTAACTTATCTCTCTCTCTCTCAGGCCATCACTCAGTGGTTGGGCAAATTGATGTTATAGACCACTTAAACATCTGTCTGCCATGCTCGGGCTAAAGCTGAGGGAAGGGAGGCGCTCCTCATCTACTACCCAAACGACGTGCTCCGACAGCCCACCCATGCTCATGAACCTCCGAGCTTTTTGAACACTTTCCATGTCTGCCCGGAGGGTTCAAAGAGGGTTCTGCGCTACACCGACTAACCAATGAGCAGTTTCCACTCTCTTAAGGCACTTCATGTGAGGGGGAAGTTGTTGAATTCACCCATAAACGTTTGGTGGTCAGAAATGCAAACAGTCCTGCAAATGGGTCTGAGGTGAGGACAGTCGCGTGTTGTGACGTGTTCCGCAAACACATCAAGCCACATCTGGGAAACGCAAACAAGTGCCTAATGTGGAAACACGTGATATGTGTTTCATGCTCTTTGCCGAGTCCTTTCACAGCTGCTCGTAAACAGGCCAAAAGCCCCAGAGTTTGAATTGGGCGGACCTGGCTGTCATTAAAAGCTTGGGTGTCTGCAATTAGCTCCGCATTTCTGCTTCACTAGAGCGGGCGACGGACCACATTTTTAAACGCCGGTCGCAGATGCACCAGATTGTGCGCGTGTTTCAAAAATGATAAATGTTAAAAATGTGGTGGGGAAAAATTGCCGTGTCGTAGTTTGAGAATTTAGAAGGGCCGCCAGCAGGAATGGGGTAGTTGGTTTGACGGAACCATTTGAAGTCTTTCAGAGAAATCACTGTCACCCACCGGGTAAACACACACTGCATGTAGTGCAGGTGTGTTTCTTTGCCCTAAAGACTGTCGTGCTATAATACAGCACATGGCCAAAGGTGTGGAGGATCACCTTTTGTGTCGTAGTGTCCTACTTACAAAGTCCAAACAAAGAGATTCGGTCTTATTGAATGACCGAGATAAGCAGGTGGCTTGATTTCATTCGTACGCAGGATTAGATCAAATAGACAACGTGCCTGACTTCTCTTTCCTCACCCATGGCTTCAGCCTGTTGCAATCGTCACATTTCTCACAGGCTGCAGACACAAGTTTCACTTCTGGAACTCTTTTTTCCAACGTGATGTTGAATCTGTATCGCTTGCGTTAGTTCCCACAGCTGCAGACAATGCGTTTACAGAAAGCCAACGCAGGGCTTTTGTCATTTGAGCCTTGGTGTCGTCTTTGTACTCTCGTCTGAGCGTGAATCCGGTTCCGAGTGCTACCTTCAGCCATTGCCACTGCTTTGCGTTTCCAGGGGCGTTAGTCGTCGATTATGTGAAGTCCCTCCGATGTCGACTGTGTTTAATTGCGCGCGTCGTGGCGTACTTTTGTTGTGTTGACAGGGTGGCGACTGATCACAACGAGGACAACACCACAGCCGTCCTGCGTGACTGGCTTGTGAAGGTGCAGAACCTTTACCACTATGTGGAATGGAGGCCAAAAGAGGAACCCAGGTTGGCGTGAACCGTCCTTGAACGTGTTGTGTGGCCGAAAAAGGTTCACGGAGCCAATAAACTCACTCTTAAGTATGCGCGCATCACTTGCAGGCGTCACGCAGACGAAGATGGTGCGAAGCACTGGACAGACCTCCGCTACGAGCATGTCATGAAGCTTCGGCAAGTGGCGCTGGAGTCGGCTCGGGAGATGTGGGCGGACTACTTCATGGTAGGCCAACCAAACTGCTCTTTACAGGCTTAAAAAAGAAAAAGAGTGCAGTAACACTATAAATGTTTTCACTTTAAGAACCGAGCCAATACTTTGACCCAGTCTATCTTTATTCTTCAATAATAGTACAGTGTGGAGTCCAAAGCACTGAAACGATTGTAATTAACGCACTTGGAATACAGATCAGAAGTAAACCGCTTGTGTTTTTTTTTTTTTCTCTCATCTGGTGTCATCTGGATCCATACGCTGACACAAATCTCCACTCAGCATGAATTATGTTCAAGTCGTCCAATCTTTCAGTGGGCTATAATTTTGAAGGAAAATACAGGCAGAACTGCACTCATTTTAACTTTCGCTGTTTCAGAAAAACCCTGGGATTTCTCCCTACAAAACAGCCATCTCTGGTTGTTTTTCTTCCTCTCACTTTAAGTGTCCCCATTTAACCTTCATGACCCCAGGCATATCTTTTGATATCGGAGTCGGTTTATGCCTTGCTAAAAAAAAAAAAAAATGCACCACTCACAAACCTATTTGAACTCCTATCGCCTGTGTTTGGTGTGCAGTTGGTGGACTGTGACAACCTCCTCACCAATCCCGATGTGCTTTGGAAGCTCATGAAAGAGAACAAGACCATCGTCGCCCCCATGCTCGATTCCCGTGCAGCCTATTCCAACTTCTGGTGTGGAATGACGTCGCAGGTGCGTCCGGTCCCGATTGGGCGTACACAGTTGTTTATCTCCGGCATTTCCAAAAAAACAACAACAGCCAAAATGTAATCCTGGTTGTTTTTAATGAAACGCTCTCAAATCCTCTGCCGTTTCTTCCACCCTACCCTCATTCAGGGTTACTATAAGCGCACCCCTGCCTACATACCCATCAGGAAGCAGGTGCGCAAGGGCTGCTTTGCCGTGCCCATGGTCCACTCCACCTTCCTGATTGACCTCAGGAAAGAGGCGTCCAGACAGCTGGCATTTCACCCACCCCACCCGGAGTACAGCTGGGCGTTTGACGATATCATTGTGTTTTCCTTCTCAGCCCGGATGGCAGGTATGGCAGCCTGCAGTGCTTGAATGTAACTATTGTACACATGTCTGCCTGAGCATTCAGCCTGAACGGGCTAACTTCTGATCGAGACGTTTGCCACCTGCTTCCCTCCGCAGACGTTCAAATGTTTGTGTGCAATAAAGAGTCCTACGGAAACATCCCTGTGCCCCTTCGAGGCCACAATACTTTGCAAGACGAAGCCGAGAGCTTCTTGCACTCTCTTCTGGAGGTCAATGGTGAGTAGCCTAGTGCTCAGACTTAGGGTTTTTTTTTCTTTTTTTTTTCTCTCATTTGATCCCACTCCCTTTCTTTCCACCGGCTTTGAATCTCTCTATTCTACCTTCTGCCGCATCATCTGATGAGAGCTTTCGGTTTCTACGTCTCATTTGTACCATTTCTGCATCCATCTTCCCTCTCACCGTGTAGTGCGAAATTCCCCAGTGATGCCTTCCCAATACATACGTGTTCCCAGAAAAAAAGCCGACAAACTGGGATTTGACGAGGTGAGTGAAGAGCGACGCGAAGATGGTGACTGCAGAAATGGCTCTCTGTCCACTTCTGTGCTTTTATGCCTCCCCCTCCTGTCGCAAATCCTATTTTTTAACGGACTGCTTCCGCTGCTGCTGCTGCTGCCGCCGCGGCCGCCCTGTGTGCAGGTGTTCATGATAAACCTGCAGAGGCGGACCGACCGCCTAGAGCGCATGCTGCGGTCGCTGTACGCGCAGCAGATTGCGTGCAAGGTCGTCGCAGCTGTAGACGGAAAGTACGTTTATTATTATTATTATTATTATTGTTTAATTCCATGCATTCTTTACAGTTGTTTAGTACATGTCAGCTCTTACCACTTGGGGACTCTCGGTACACTCTGCCCTATTCCAGAGCGATGAATATCAGTGAAATTCAGGACATGGGCATACACATGCTCCCTGGATACAGTGACCCCTATCACGGCCGCCCACTGACCAAAGGGGAGCTGGGATGCTTCCTTTCTCACCATAAAATCTGGAAAGAGGTGGGCCCCCGGTGGTCAAGCGTTCGGCATCATTTGTCACTTGACACTTTGACTGACGTGATTGGTGATTTGCTGACGCCTTCGTGTGTCCGGCCTCAGATCGTGGAGCGCCGCCTGCACACCTCTCTGGTGATCGAAGACGACCTGCGCTTCGAAATCTTCTTCAAGCGCCGCCTCATAAACCTGATGAGTGAGATAAAGAGCGAAGGACTGGACTGGGATCTCATGTGGGTTTGTACTTCCTCCGAGATCCTCAATTTAACTTTAGCCCCCTCCACCCCCCCCCGGCAGTCGTTTCACACTCGTCCTCTCTATTGCCCTCTCGACAGATACAAATTTAACTTTAGCCCCCTCCCCCCCCCCCCCCCCCCCGGCAGTCGTTTCACACTCGTCCTCTCTATTGCCCTCTCGACAGATACATCGGTCGTAAGCGAATGCAAGTGGACCATCGGGAGAAGGCGGTGCCTAATGTGCACAACTTAGTGGAGGCAGACTATTCTTATTGGACCCTCGGGTACATGATGTCTCTACAAGGTGCCGAGAAGCTTTTGAAAGCCGAACCCCTGAAGAGGATCTTGCCAGTGGACGAGTTTCTCCCAATCATGTTCAACAAACACCCAGTGTAAGCCGCACAAGTGCGCGCAACACACGCTGCCCATCGGCAGATTTGCCTGTTTTCGTTTTGCCTGACCGCACCTTCTCCTCCACAGGTCTAAATACATGGAGCAGTTCGAGACCAGGGACCTGAAGGCCTATTCCGCCGAGCCCCTCCTCGTGTATCCGACGCACTACACGGGCGACCCGGGCTACATCAGCGACACGGAGACCTCCACCGTGTGGGACAACGACAAGGTCCGCACGGACTGGGACAGGGCGCGCTCGGGGAAAACCGGGGAGCAAGCCGAGATCAGCTCCGAGGCCCAGAACTCGGACGTGCTGCAGTCCCCCCTGGACAGCACGGCGCGGGACGAGCTATGAGAGGAACTGAATGTGAAAAAGGTGCATCTAGGTAAACCGCCTGTTTTTTTTTGATGATGATGATGTTTCATCTCCGATCCTGTTGATTTCGCATCAAAATAGCGTTTGAAGAAGAAGGAGTTTTATTT
>JAFBJU010000703.1:0-141446 GCA_016785305.1 Colistium nudipinnis | reverse complement strand
GGCACTAGACTTGCCATTTGGGATGGCATTTGCAGTACCCGACTGTCTGTCATACAGAAATGAACCTATATATTAGCAAATACCGAAATTGGACTGTTACATTTCAGTCGTCAGGCGGCAAACCTTGTCCTAATTTGCCATTACACTGTGAAATGCTTTGACGAAATTCACCACGCATTACCCATAATGTCTCGGAGCTTTACTCAAGCTGCATCATGCTGAATCCATTGGTTTCTGTGGTCGAGTCGAGGGGAGAAGCGTCTTTAGTGTTAATCTTTAATATTTTTTCTTTACTCTGTGCATTTCATATTGCTGTGTTACCCATTGATCATAAGCCAGTCCTTCGGATGCCGGTGACAGGTCTGAACCAAAGCAACAGTTGCTGTCGGGTAACAAACAACACCGCATGTTATGTCAACACAAGTCATTTTAAATGTCTCCCTTAAACGTGTACGTGATATTGGATTGTTTTGTTTTTTTTAACGGCATCCTGCTGTTGGCGTGGTGACAGGTGAGACAAACCACAACTCAAACTTGAAGGGGTTGGGGTTCCCTCCGCCTACCGACCTACCAAATACGCACCGGCATCTCCACCTCACAATCATTCTCATTTTTACTTTTATAAAGTCATTGTGTGATTTGATAAAACGCTCCGAGAAAAGTGGTCGTCTCACTTTGGCGTATTTGTTCCACTCCGGTTTCTGCCTAACACAGCTCCAATAAAAAAAAAAGAAAAAAAGGCGATTCCTGTAAGAGAATGATGGGAGATGTTCACCGATCACTGATTTTTGCACAGAATTTGTTATTGGTGCGTTGTGCCAACATAAAATAAATGGTTTTGTTTTAAAAGAGGTTCAGTCCTTTATTACGGTTATTGGATGGTTATTATGCCTGTATGTATTGTCCAGTCACAAAATAGTGTGCGCAGTCAAAATAAAGCCGAATAACTAAACCCTTATAAAAGCATAATGCTTGAGAGCATATTTGCGGTTTATGACCGAAAATGCAGTGCATTGTTGTGGCAGAAGCTTTTGAGATCGGAAATCTTGGCGTACCGTGACCAAACAGTCTTACAATGTATGAAGTTGCAACGTAGGCGTGGGGGACGTAGACGGGAGGCTACACTTCCTCTTCCTGTGGTGGTAAAAAGCATTGGCCAACCTCCACTCTACTAGGGGGAAGATTACTGTGAGCACAAACGGCAGCAAGCTCAGAGCCGCCGCATTCGAATCATTTATGTGTGGGTGCAGGTACGCAGATCCCCCGCCTCCGCGCGTACACTCTTTCTTATTGCGTAGGGTTGTGTTGTGTGACCTTGAGAGCAGATGACGTGTGAGTGGTGTTACTAGGGTCTCGCGGCCGCGGTAGTAGTGCAGAAATGGAAGAAGATCAGGTGCCAAAGCGGGAATCGTCTCAAGCCCCAGGTGAGCGCAAGCAAATGTGATGTATTGAGGTCATTTTTTTTAGGAAGTCGTGTTTTAGCTTCATATATAGAATACGTTGCCACTCATTCTTTTATGTACTGCAATTGGCATGTCCATGTTTTAATTCGTAATAATTAAAGTATTCTTATTTTTTTAATGTGAGAAAACATCTTTCGGTGTGTTGATTGATTGATTCTTTACTTGTGGTCCCATGCACGTATTGTGTGCATAATGGATTCTCGTTGTTTGGTGTGTGTGGTGCCGTGTGCATCCTCATAGTCAAAAGGGACGATTGGTGAACTTCCTGAACTCTTTCTCTGTTTTGACGCATTCTTGTTCTGTCTTTTTAGTGTTACTTCTGTTTTTATTTTTTATTTTTTTATTTTTTTAGAGAGGAAAGGCACACCTTTAACCTTTGCCAAAAGAGAAGAGTATGTGACAAAGTCGCAAATGTAATGTGTTTTTTGCTGTTATTAAATGTATTTCAACTCCACGAAACAAAACAAAACGCTGAGGAGGGGGTCTGATTCTGATTACGTGGAATTAATCTTTCCATACAGTGTCTCGTGTCCACCTTTGCCCAAACATCTTTTTTCTTCTCTACTGAGTCTTACGCCGACCCACTGCTATGGCGAAAAAACATTGACTTTGGGTTCCATGTTTGGAAGTGGCACAAATTGCGAGCAGGATGTGGTTGAGCAAAATGGAGATGTCTGTGAGAGAGAGAGAGATTGCTTTTTCTTATTTCGTTGCATCCGTTATAAATCATCGAGCCTCAAAGGTTTGGTATGCCGCAAGATGAAACGGCAGTTGAACAGTAGGAGTACAGTGGGCCAAGGTTTTGTTTTCAAAATCACAATCACATTTTCCGGCATACTTTATTTCACTTTGAGTCAAATAGCTGTTTTTGTCAGAAATGTTAAGGAACTGCTTTTATATGTGACCTAATGAAAGGAATTTAGGTTTGATGTCTCACTGATGTGCTTGTTTATTAATGCCTTTTTAATACAGAAATGTATTGCACATTTATGTTGTTTTTCTTTTGAAGTGTATTATTATGTTGTACATTAAGTATTAACACATATATTGTTTTTCGTTGAGCAACGAAAATAGTGCAGTGGTACAATACTGCAAACTTAAAAATTACTTCACCAACATGTATCTTGCGACATTATTGAGAGAGATTCTTTATGCGTAATCATGTTTTCTTTTTTGGTCAGGATGATATTTCAGGACCTGTAATCTGCAATTTAATTTAATCTGACATAAATAGTGAGAGCATCTTAATATTTCTTTGGTGTGTCTTAACTTCATCGTTTCTCATTTTAGATGTGAAGAAGCCGCATGCTAGGTCTGAAACCAAGCGATACAGTGAGATCTTCAGAGATTTTGATAATCTTGACTTATCGTTGATCTCTTCGTAAGTATCATAGATTTATAAATAGTGCTACCCCTTTTTTTTCTCCTGTCTCTTGCCTGTCTCTTGCGTCCCCCGTTTTTTTTTTTCAGCACTGTAAAGGAAAAAAAAAAACCCACGGTGGGTAGCGAGGTGTCATCCTCAACGCATGCTGTCATTTTAGGTCACCATGCAGGATGAACCCGCTTTGTTTCCGATATATTTTTGGTCTCGAAAGTCATAAGACAGACGGTGAAAGCAGATAACTTTGATTCATCTCTCAGTATAGGTCAAGATTCAAGGGAGATAGTTCAATAGACCCATGTTATGTGTCTAAAGGAATGTACTGCGCAAAAGTTGCGTCTCCACCTGTCTGGCAATGCGAGCACAAGGAAGCATCAGAAAGACAGCAACTAGAAACACATGGCGTGTTCCTCCACAGACTCCACGCGCTGTCGTTACTACTGTTTGACTGTGCTGTGCATGTTTCTATCTCAACCGATCCGTTCTGTGTTTAGTGCAGGAGACGATTTGCTCGGAGACCCCGACTCGCAGTCCATCTCTGAATCTATCAGTTCAGAAAGCGGCGAACTCACCATAGACCAGCACGACGTGTCCGTAAGTGATCCGTACTTGGTGTTTGAATTGGTCCGATGCCTTTTTAGTGGTTTATCTCAGATTCTAATTGAGGAACGGCACATCGGTGGTGCGTTTATGCTTCGGTAACACAGGTCTCCCACCTTTTACAGAGCGAAGAAGCCACTTGTCCAGAGGCACGTTCTGAGTCCAGTGATGCAGAAGGCAACCCCAAAGGTATGATCAGTGTGTGAGCGTGGGTGTGCAGGCATTTGTTGCCTCTCCTGTGTGCGTCGGTATCGAGGTGGTTTTTGTGATCATTTGTGTCGCTGCTTAGGTTTACATTGACCAAGCTGCGGCTGACATCCAAGTAGATCCTTGGTGATGATGCGCAGGACCCGGTGTCCGTCTGGGACACTCATTGTGTGTTTCTTGAATCTTTCTTGTTCTCTTCTCTCTCTTCTAATTGGCCACCAGTTGTAATTGCCCTGCTCTAACAGGATTAGGATAGCGTGAGAGGATTAAAGCAGAAGACAGCTGCTTACCTTTAACACAAGGGAAGGACTGGGGGGGGGGGGTCCGAAGAGAGAGGGGGTATCCGTATCATGTTGGCCAAGGCGGTAAATGTAGAGATACATGTAAAAGATTTGGAGGAAAAAGACAAACTCCCTCCCAGGGCATCAATCTTAGGGCAACTCTAGTTCACGGGACACAATAAAAGATTATGGTAATTGCAGAGACAGGTTCTCGGAGCTCAGAAATGTCTTCCCATCTCACTTTTTGTCTCCGATACAAATTCCTGCTGGACAGTGTTTCCCAAGGCTGCGATTCCTGATCCCTCTCTGCAAAGAGACCATTGCATTGTGCATGTGAGGGTCACTGCATCTCACATCAGCACACATTATCAGGGCATGCTCTTTGTCAATCTGCTTTCATGTGTTTTCATTGGATACCGCCCCCCCCCCCCCTAACCCTTGCATGATCACACACCGGGAGGTAAACCTCACTCGATTGCTCCTGCAAAGCCTGTCAGTGTGCAATCTGGACCTGTCGTGGATAATCCTCAGTCTCGCTGCCGAAAGCCACGGCCGTGAGGGCGGGCAGATTCTGATTGGAGGCTGAACTCTGAAAGTGCTCAGATCTCTTCCCAAAACAAAAACATCGACAGGAAAGGCTAACAGAGGTCAACCTTGGCATGCAGTGCGGTCAAGGATCCATCATCCTTCTGGAATAGCCTGGATCCCCCCGTTTGGATTTTACACCAGCCTTTATACCAGCCAACCGAACCACTTGGATTTTGTGTATTATGAAGGAGTAAGACAACAATCTGCGCGACCGAGCGAGGAACTGAGCTGAACACTTTGGCGTGCGCTGCGGTCCATTTGCAGAAGAGAAAGCGCTTGAAGTGCCTCTAAAACCAGAGATACTGGAGCAAATTCAAGATGTGGATTCGAACAACAAAATGCATTTCATGAATTTCCCCCGAAAGGGGAACACGGCGATAAAGACGAAAGTAGAGAGTGGTGTGGAGTCTGCTTGAGGCACCGCGTGATGGTCTTCCACTCGCCGTAGGTGTGAGTCACAGAGGAAGAACGGGGAGCGGTTGTCACAGCCAATACCCTGTGTGCTTCACCGTGGCACGACAATGGCGGACGCTGGTCGCGGCCCTGCGTGGTTCCTGTAACGCCGCTCTAACTTTGTGGTCTCTTTGGAGCCGAGTGGAAGTGAACAGGTGTGAGGGGGAGTGGCCAGGCGAGAGACAGGAAGAGGGGTTAATAGGGAAGTTATTTAGGTAAAGCTGTTTGTCTCTACAGCCCTCCTCTCTCAGGTCACATCCACACTTGTGTAATCTGGGAGATTTGTTTTTTTGTTGTTTTTTTTTAACCGGCCAGCAACAGTAAAAATGTCTTGCGTCGTCATGCAAGAGAGATGAATATACACGGTCCCGAGACCTTCCGGAAACCCCCAGGATCTTTATTCTGAAGAGGAGCCATGACATACCATATGCAGCCGTTGTTTCCTGATTTCGGTTTGTGTGAATCTTTTTTTTTCTTTTTTTCTGGGGTCTGACACTATAGGAGATCGATTGTTCTGTATCTTTTTGAGGCCGGGGGGTTGTGCGATTCCTCCAGGAGAGTGGGGAGAGTCAGAAGCCCAGGTCGGGTGCACCCTTCCGAGTGTGTGGAGCGTGCAGTGACGCTGATGTACTCCCTCTCAGCCCAGGAAGCAGACCTGGCGCTCTGTCGCTGTGAGGACGGAGTGGAGACGGCCCTGCAGTACGCCAAGATGTGGTGCCGCTACGCCAAAGACCTGCTCGCCTGGATGGAGAAGAGAATCGGCTTGGGTGAGTGCAAAGGAAACCCCAGCTGTAGCTCAGGAGGTCGAGCTGCTTGTCCACCAATCAGAAGGTGGGAGCTTAGAATACCCAATTCCTCTTTTAGGCAAGCTACGGAACCCTGAATATAGATGAAGAAGCATGGTGAGCGTGAAGGGGTTTCCCTGGTTGGTAGGCGTAAAGCACTTTGAGTCTCTGAAAATAGAAAAAAAAAAAAAGTTTGAGATCAAGGGAAGCTCACTTATAAGTCACCTTTTTAAAAATCCTCCACAAATGTTGTACTCGGAGACACTACACACAGGGGCCGTCTCGGCAGAGCGGGTCATCCGTCAATGACGAAATATTGATTGGGGACACGTTCGTGGGCCGTATGGCCGGCTGTAACATGGCGTGTCTCTTTTCTTCCGCCACCCAGTACGGTGGTGGCACAGCACACACGCACGCCGAAAGGATTAGAGGGTAGATTATCTGTCTAGATGGGGTTAATTAGGGAGATGGGGTGCCTATGAGTGAGGAGCAGTGTTAGGCAACAGTGGCAGATGAGTGATGCCGGGCGGAGCTCAGACCTTATCTGCCGCGGGGGTTGCGCACCACACAGCCACAATCTGTGACTCCCGCAGCAGCAACAGTGGTGAGTCGAAATTTTAAAGAAGAATTCGGATTGAAGAAGCGGGTTAGGATCGGTCGTGCTGCGGCACAGCCACAGGATCCCCCGGCCCGTTTCCCTGTTGCGGACAGCAAAACACCAAAGCACGAACGTGTGTCCGTCTCACTTCCTGTTTTATTTGCGACTGCTGAGATAAAATGCCCCGGCAATTTTGGGAAAGGTAGGATGTCATTTTGCAGGGTTTTTTTTTTTTTTTTTATGGGAAGAAAAAAAAATGGACAAATGCTTTTTTTTTTTTGGTGGACAGAACAAGAATTTGCCAAAAATGTGATGAAGACAGCCGAAGGTGCAAAAGCCAGCGTGGCACAGCAGGTAAGACTCGGTTTACTGGATTTGTACAAAAGCCAACGTTGCTCTGATTCTCTCCACGCGTCGTCGCCACGCCTGGAATCGATACTCTTCGAACTCTCTGCTATTTTTTCTTTCTTCAAAACAATGTTCTCGTGCCGCCTATGTAGGAGATGATGCCGCTACAGTACATTTACACCATGGCGCTGGAGCAGGACATCAAAAACAGCGCGAGCTCGAGAAAGACTTCGGAGATTCTGCAAAACCGCTGTTACCAAGTATGGAAATCCCACAGGCACACCTGCAATAGGCAGCAGGTGACTTCATGTCTAATCCGCTACCTCTGTCCCAAAGGCCTTGGCTGCCAAGAGGAATGAGATCGAAAAGTGGCGCCGAGAGTTCAAGGAGCAGTGGGCAAAGGAACAAAGGAGGATGGTGAGTGAGTTTGGGGTCTTAAGATGAGCTATTTCTGCACAACTTGCACCTCTGTGAAAGAGAGGCCTGTGGGTCGCGACCTCGTGGGCGGCTGTCGAAATATTCGACTCCACATGGGTTCTCGTCCGAACCCGTTCGGTGTTTTTCAGAACGAAGCGGTGACCGCTTTCAAAAAGGCTCGCCAGCAATACCATCAACGGTGCGACGAGCTGGAAAAGGCCAAAGCCGTCTCCGCGAAAGCTCTGGACGACACGGCTGGAGTCAAAACGCTGGATAAGAGGAGGAAGTCCAAGGACGAAGCCCAGACTAAGGTGAGTCCTTCATCTCAATACGCCAGTGTTGCCGCTTTAAAACGTCACTTCTCGGGGGTTGTTTTATGGACGTGAGGCCATGCAATTGGGGAAAAAGAAAAAAAAAAAAAAACGGTCCGCGTTTTTTTTCCCACCCTCTCCTCCAGGTGATGGAGGCGGAGCTTACGTTCAGACAGTGTGTGAGCGACGCCAGGATCCGCCAAGACGAATTGGTGAAGGTCAAAGAGAGAATCATTTCGCACATTCGCAAGCTCATCTGTCAGGGAGACACCGTGCTCAAGGAGGTTAGTGTGTGTGTGTGTGTGTGTGGGGGGGGTTTGCTCAGTGTGTGTGCGTGTGGTAAATACACACATGGTCGGAACGTTATTCATAAGCATATCTGCGATTGGCTCAAAAATAAAGCAGGTCTCCACCCGTGCATAAATGAATGGATGCCTTTGCTTGACTATGTGGATCTAGTCGACAAGGGCTTTATATTTTGCAACTTTGCCCTTAAGGGGAAACGTCTCACGTCTCAGGTCTGCAACGTTTCACTCCATTCAAAAAAAAATAAAAAAAATAAATAAAAATTGTCCAATTATTTCTCTGCTTCCACGTCACATCCCCTCTCTCCGTCAGGCCACCGTCAACATGTTTTACTACCAGCGGCAGCAGACGGAGCCCGTTCCCCTCGGCTACCACAACCTGGAGCTGACCTGCAGGTCCCTGGAGCCCGGCGAGCCCTACCTGCTCTACGTTCTCGGCAAGCGCCGCGCCGAGCAACCTCTCCAGGTCTTCAACTTCCAGGAGTACTTCCCTCTCGGCAAAGGGTACGGCGACGCGCTCGCCTATTCATATTGGAGATGGTGATTTATTTCGGATCGGGTGCACAGACCGATAAACTTGTTTCATCGATGTAATAATTTTATTTTTTTTTATCAAGGAACAAAAGAAAAACAAGCAACCCTCTCAGCTCTCTGCAAGACTCCTCACCTCTGACCTACGAAAGCCTTTGCAGAAGACAGAGTGATGGCAGTAAGGGCTTGCCATGGGATGCGCATGTGACTCTCCTGAACAGAAAACCTGTGAACCCAAATAATCAATGGTGCGTTTGTGTTTTTGGTCCACTTCAGGGAGAGCAGGGTACAGTGACGGTGAAAGTTTCGGGGGCAGTATGGAATCGCTGTCCAGCCCTGGTGAGCACGATGCATCATCTCGTTTCCTTCATTTTCCTTTTAAAGGCAGATGGGGGGGAAAAAAAACAAAAAACTTGCGTGATAAATGTTTGTTTTTTTTTAACTTCCCCTCTCCTGTGTTTCTGCTTTCCGTGAATGCAAAATGTGAAGCTAACAGTAATAGGAGGCTCCCTAAAAACGCATCCACCTTAACGGTGTCGTCGGACGACCTGGACGAGCGGGATATGGCATCCGAATTGGGTTTGTTTTTTCGCCTCTTTGAGGCCTCTGAAATTTGGGAGCGCCACTGACGTGTACTTGACTTGCAGAATCGCATGAGCGGCGTTCAAACTGCATGCTTCGACCCCACAGAGTACGCCGACGCTCAAACGGTCAAAGTGCGCACACTTACACGAGCGGCACTGACCCACCGTCTCAGGAAAATGAAGAGCAAGATGGCCAAATGCAAGCAGTGCGACAACTACATTGTGGTCAGCGGGGTCGAATGCGAGGAGGTAAAAAAAGAAAACGACAAAAAAGGCCCGATGGTAGCGATGTAGACAGGATCAGGGCATTTCTTGGGGAAGCTGGAATGTCATGTGACTCGATCTCCCCTGTTCCTTCACTGCACCCCCAGTGCGGGGTGGCTTTGCACAGGAAGTGCATGGAGGTGTGTCAGCTGGAGTGCGAGCACCGGAGAGGCGCCGTGTTCGGAGTGGACCTCTGCGTGCTGCTGCGCGACAGGCCCGGCGAGGTGCCCTTCGTGGTGCTGCACTGCACGTCCGAGATCGAGAGTCGCGCTCTGTCGGTCCAGGTATGGTCGTGCCAGATAGCCTATGGACCCGAGTATAGAGGCCGCCCAATGTTGTGTGTGTGTGTGGGCGCGCGTGTGTTTGTGTGTAATTTAAAACCATTCTTTTTTTTCCTGGTTTTGCGCTACACTCAGGGGGTGTATCGCGTGAGCGGGTCAAAGCCTCGCATCCAGAAGCTCTGTCAGGCCTTCGAGGCGCAAAAGGAGCAGGTGGACCTGTCTGACCTCTCGCCCCATGACATCACCTCGATCCTCAAGCACTTCCTCAAGGAGGTACGGAAGTAACCGCCATGTCGCTTCGCAGTTAACGCCGGCCGGGCCCCAGTTCACCGACTCTTCCAACTATTCTCTCTCGCAGCTCCCGGAGCCCTTGCTTACGTTTGACCTGTACAATGACTTTGTTGGCGTGGGAAAGACCCTCCAGCGGCTGAGCGAGCAGGAGCTGGCGCCGGACACTGGCGCCGGACACACTAACGAGATAATGGACATCATTCACGACCTCCAAAAGCTACTACTGAGACTCCCTCCGCACAGCTACAGCACCTTGCGGCATTTGTTGTCTCATCTACAAAAGTGAGCAAATCTCTCATTTATTATAATTATAATTATAATTATAATTATAATTATTATTATTATTATTATTATTATTATTATTATTATTATTATTATTATTATTATTATACTTAATTTTCCATCATCACACAAACTAACCACTGATTATTATTATTATTATTATTATTATGTATACTTAATCGTCCATCATCACACAAACTAACCACTGACTCGTACATCTCACGCTGAGCTTACAATGTATCGTGCGTCCTCGCTGTCTTCACAGGGTTTCAGAGAACTACGAGAACAAGATGTCCCCCAGCAATTTGGGTATCGTGTTTGGGCCGACGCTGCTGCGCCCTCTTGTGTCTGCAGACACGTCGATGACCGCCCTGCTGGAGACCACTTACCAGGCTGTGCTGGTCGAGTTCCTCATCACGCACCACGACGCGGTTTTCGGCCTGCAGCAGAGGCCCAGCACGCCCCCACCCCCGGTCCCCACTGCACCTCTCCCAGAGACCCCTCCCAGAGCCTCCTGCCCTCTGTACGGGGACGATTACGCCGGCCCGGAGAATGAAAGCTCCTCCAGAGAGCAACCGCACTCCGTAGAAGTAAGCATACCTTATTCAGGACATTAAATCGCTGGCCGTCGTTCGAGTGCTGCTTGAGTTTACAAAGGACCAGTAGCCGTGCAGAGGGAGTTTGCGCCGGAGCTGCTTTTGTTGATTAAGGCACCTGTTGTTTTGAGAGCCTCAGCACCTGGCATCTTCTCCACCTCTGTCAACATTAACACGCTGGAGGCTGCTGCCTTTTCTACTGCTCTGCCTGTGTTGGCCTCTGACCTGCATGACCTTCTTTCAAGCTCGCTGCGTTGGCCTATCACTTCTATTGCGTATGGATAAAAAAAAAATAAAAAAAAGAGAGAATAGTCAAATTAAATTGACCAAATACCCCCCCCCCCCCCCCCCGCTCAGAAGGGTGAAAGAGGCGACTGACAAATAGAACCATTTGAACTCACAGTTCGGAATAAGCTTCGTGAGTTATAGAATAGCTATAAAATGAACCAAGCTCACCCCGAGAGGTTGTTCACAGCCCTTTGCCATGGCAATCGCATACTCTAGTCTTTGTGCACAATTTTAGGTTTAGTTGTGGTCTGTAAATACTTGCAGAAAAATCCACCGCTCCATTTGTGTCATTCCAACAGAGTCGAACAATCAAGAGAGAGTCAAGCGAGGGTTATATATCTGACAAGTCGTCATCCAATGAGGCAGTGGACCAGCTCAGCCCCGAAGCCAGTGAGAGAGCAGGTACTCCTGACTATAATAAATGAACACAATTATGATCCATAGTGCTGTTGTCTTAGGTGGCTAATACTGCATACGCCGGGGTTCGTCGTTGCTTGTATAATGAGTCATAGATTATTGCTGCTGCTTGTACCTTTGCTGCTTTAAGAAAGGTTTAGGTGAATCCTGTCGGAGATCCCATTATACCCACATCTCTGGAGTTGTTTAATTTACTTCTTCGGAGAAAGTGGTTCTTCCATGCTTATTGCGGCTTGGTGTCTTTCTGAGCATCAGATACTGTAAATGCAGATGCCTCAGGGGTCAGTTGCAGTTCCTAGTTTTTCCTAATTTGACACGTTTACTTCTGCTATTTGTTTTTAGAAATAACGCTTCTGTAAATGTTTTTGCTGAAGCCATCTAGTTGCATTCATCTTTCTTCCTTTGAGTTACTTCGTATAATTGCTGAGTTGGGGCTCAGTGTTGAAAACAGTTTGCGGGGGAAAGACATTTTGTCAGCACCCTTTGTTTCCACTTCTTTTGTGAATAACCCACCTTTTCTCATTCTCCCTCTTCTGGCCCAGTCCTGGCTGTAAGAGCGGCATCGAGCGATCATCAAGGAGAGCCGGTGGGAGAACAAGACTCTGACTCGGCGTCCAAGCCACACTATCGCTTCACCAGACAGCCTGTGAAGTATCACCGGCATCACAGTGCAGGACCCAGACTCTCCAACCCGGGTCGTGCAGCTCGACAGTCTGAAAGCCCGGTGAGGGGCAGTCCAGGGAGTGCTGACAGCAGCCGCAGCTCCTCTCCAGAGCCTGGGACGCAAAGACTTTCTCAAAAGTTGCATGTCAACTGCGAGGTCACCCACCTCGGCCTCCACCCTCCTGTCGTCACAGAGGGTCGCGCGGACGTCCCACCAAGCCCTCGCGAGGTTGTGCAGTACATGCTGGGACTAGACTCACTTTCATCACCCGTGACTGGGACAGAATCCGGTAGAGCACAGGGCTCCTCTCAGGAGGAAGCAGCGGTTGGTCAAGGTGATCTGAACGCAAAGTTGTCGAACAAGGGTGCAGGACCAAGTTGGCCTTCACAGTGTCAATCACAGAAGACGCTTCCCATTGCGCACAACCTGTCCGCACCAGCTCAGAAGATCTTGTCTGGTCTCAAGCTGAGGCGCAGCCACTCAGGGAAAGACGAGCAGCTCTTTGTCTAAGGAAAAGCCGATCTGTCGCGACAGTTCACTGGAATACCGTTACATCCAAAGTCTAATTGTCTTGAAAAAGACAACTGGAATTCCTTTCTTAAACTTGAATTCATCCTAATCATCATATTTTGAACTGTTGAAGACCCAGCTGTCCAATAACCACAAGAACATAGTGGTCTGTGTATTTATCAGATTATAATACTTCTACTGCATTTAAATGTAACGAGCAGGTATGAGTCAGCAGGTTAAATAATGCAAAATAGCACATATAAACTTACTCGGTTTTGTCCTAAACAAACTATAATAAAACTACAAATGTCATCAGGAAGCCACGTGTTGGATTTTTTTTTTTTTTTACAAAAGATCTTAACGGGTAGTTATAGTATTAATTTAAGCTTAACAAATATTGTCGGTCTCATGCACCTTTACTGTTTTGCCACAGGGGGGCGGTATTCTCCCAGCGTAAGGGAAACGTGGCAAACACAATTTGCAGTGGGGAAAGAAAAAACAGTTGTCTGATTACACGCAGTGTTTCACACATCAGCCTTCTAATATTAGCCCTTGTATGGTTACAAAACAAACAAAAACTAAACAAAACAGAAAAGAAACCCAGGATATAGTGAAATAAAGTAAGTGAACATTTTCTATAGCCTAGAATAAATGATGGTTCACAATAATTTGCCAATAATCTTAATTTCCATTTTTCTTCTGATATATATATATATATATATATATATATATATATGAAATAATATATATATATATAAATCGGTCGGTTAATAGAATTTAAGAGCCAAATGGATGTTTTTGTCCATTTATGAGCAGACCATGCTCCCTTTAAAACCCGTCCTTATAAAGACTCTCTAACCTTGCACACGCATACAATCGCCATCACCCCCATCTGAGCGATCAATTGGCTGCATCATCGCTCATCTTCCCTCATCATCTTCCACACCTTCTCCCTCCCTCCAAGTCTGTCCATCTCCTCCCTCTGCGCCTTTTTTTTTAACGCACGGAACAAGTCGGAGCTCACACACGGCTGACGGAGCGACCGGGAGAGAGACAATAGACAGTAGTTTTTTTTTTTTTTTTTTTGTCATCATGGTGTTTGGATTTTTATCGTAGGCAACATGTGCGCCGGACTGTGAGGTAGCCTACACAGGTGAACACTCTGCCAACTCGCCTGTCCATTTACTGGCCTGAAACTTTGCCCACGGTTTAATGTTGCCAACCGAGAATTCAGGAGGAGTGTGTTTCACCTCAAGGTAGGACAGGTTGTCAGCGGAGACGGGACGTGTGATCCACATATAATTGGTGTGTGTGTTGGTAATGTGTCTCGTATTCCCACAGCAGGTTTTGTAGGCTAAGGATTTTGTGCAGGTTATTAGTCTCTCTCTTTTTCTTTTTTTTAAGGCTCAGGTTCGAAGAGAAGTAAAAGATGAAGTCACGGTGACCTTGTTATCTGATAAATTGTGTTTTTTGGTTTGGGCTGGTAACACCGCCTAAGATACCGCGGAGCTGAATCTATTTCAATGCAAAAATAAGTTTCCGTTTTTTGGAGCTCTTCGTGGATAATATTGAATGGTTTTCATTATTAACTGTTTTGAATGCGTGCACTTTAGTTTTCAGATCTAAATTTTAGACCAAAAAAAAAAAGGCGACACAATGATCAACTTTGCCATGTATTTTTCTTTACGTTTTATAGGAGTTTACTTTGCTTGTCGTAACATTTCCTGAGAACCGACAGACGCTTCTTACTGTTTCTTTGAATGTCAACCTTTGCTTTGCAATTTGAATGTATTGGTCATATTGATGCTCATATGATTCCTTGAGGCTTATTGCAGCTCTAGGGCCTGTGGGAAATTTAATTCAATATTTTTCAATATATTTATTTTTTAATTCCCATTCATTATTGTCAGAGTATCAGGCTCTTGGTCTCAACGTGTAATTGTTGATGTATCACACAGTTATGTCAGTAACGTATACTCAACTGCAATTAGGGAAATGCCAAATCAGATTAGATGCATTTACATAATTCATTGGTTTTATTTAATTTCCTTTATTTTCTATTGCGATGAAGCTATCATCCAGCATTCAATAGCCTATTTCACATTTCCTGAATTAAATGATAGTCACATATATATTGCAAATATAATTGTAAAAAAAAACATCAGATTGATTCTAAAAATATATATATATTTTAAAATAAAAAAAATAATGCTTTATTTATGTGTTATCAACGTAGCTACCCTTAGTACAATATTATTATTATTTTTATCAATGATTCATCAGCCAAGCTATTACTCTGGTTTCGTTGATATTTAAACTGAATTTTGTCGCAGACCTGAAGTTGTGCGTTGATAATACGTTTTGTTTTAAGGCAACATATTTAAATTACTAGAATAATTGCTATATATTTCATTTATTAAATTGCATTTGAAAAGGAGATTTAAAATAATGTAATATACCTCTCAGTTCATTAATATTGTATATGAATGATTAGCTACTCTTAGTTCAAACGGCAAAGATGGATCAATTCTTGTTTTAATAAGAAAGTAAGGCTTACGTGATTATTTTTTCCTATCGTCCGAATATTATACTGTGTTTTAATAACGGTTTTCATGTATCCTTCAATGATTATGTAAAGTGATATTTAAAGTCTGTCAAACTTTTAAAATATCAGCGGAATAGATTTAAGCCCCATAAAAGAAACATACACTTTTGCCAAATCCTTTGGGATTTGCTAATCCTATTATTGTAATTATTGTTACGTATCCCAACTTTTAAAATCAAACCAAAGTAATATCTCTCTGTAAATCTATGTGTGTGTGTGTGTGTGTGTGCGTGCATGTGTGCGCGCGAGTATTTATGGGTCTAAATGATGGGGACTTGTAAGTGTTGCCCTAAAACTATAGGTTGATGGGCCTATATCATTTCAAGGCTGAATGTGCATGCACCGTCCAAACTTTGTCTCTGTGTTAAAGTCAATAGTGGTTTTGCTGATATAATTGTTGTCTTCTTGTAGCGATCACACTGAGGGAAGGAGAGAAGGGATGAAAACAGAGGAGACCCAGCCGTCCTGTCTGCAGCAGCCTCCATCCTCAACCCCTTTCGGTGAGTATTATCTGACCATTTGTTGCACGAGGCCCAGACGTAATAATCTCACACGAAACGTTAAACATCACCAGCACGGCGCGAAACAAACCCCCGTTGGAATATTATGTATACATGACACATCACATTATGATAGAAGTCTGCTAGTATGATGCAACAAAAGCCATAACATTTTTTAGTGTGACACCATCAAAAAAGTTTAAAAAAAAATAATAATAAAATCAAAACAAAAGCTCAGTTTGCTATGTTTGAATTCAAAGAATCAAAAATAATAACAATGTAATCATGGAACATTTTTCGAGTCCAGCGGGAGTGAAAAACTGCACAATTTCAAAGATAAAGAACTATTCTCGGGACTTTTAAATGTCCTAAGCGTGAACGCGTTTCTGCTCGCCATGATCCACCCTGGTAACAGCAATATCAATCATGCTCTGACTTTTCCTTCACTTTCGGGACAGCTGTTGCCCTGGGACTTGGAATGTTCAATATATATATATATACATATATATATATATATATACACACACATATGTTTGTAATATTATTAAAGCATACATTTAATTATATGCGTTTCTTCGGATTTTGAAAGGATTCATGATTTCATCACGGGTTAGGGCTGTGTTTGTTGTATTTGGGACACTTGAACTCATGAACCCAGTGTTTTATACATCGTGGCCTCGGCTCTGGCCCCGTGTGTGTGCGTGTCTCTTTCCTCCCCTGAAGGACCGGAGTACAGGCAAGGGGGAGAGGTGTGTGCGGGCTGCGAGTCTCCCATCGCCGACCGCTTCCTGCTGCGCGTGAACGAGCGCTCCTGGCACGAGACCTGCGTCAAGTGCGCGGTGTGTTTGAGCGCGCTCACCGGGACCTGTTACTGCAGGGACCGCCTGCTGTACTGCAAGCACGACTATGAAAAGTAAGAGCACGCGCCCGCGCAAGCGCACTCACGCACGTTTGTTGTTTGGAGTGTGTTGCAGCAGTGGGTGAGGTCACTCACTCGCCCTCTCCACTTTAAGCAATAACGCATCAAATGTAGAAATAATAGTCAGGCCGCGCAGGTTTAAAAACAGGAAGACATTCCCTGATAATTAAAACATGCATTCCTTCATAATTAGGCTGGAACATAGCTCTGGAAAAAAAATATTTTTAAAAATAACATTTAATAAATAGGCAAATCCCACTTTTGGTTCATCTCACATGGACCTGCTAAAATGTCAATACAAGTGTAATTATTATTTTTTTTAACCTGTAACACAAGTCGATAGAATAGATCCTACTCATTTTTTAAAACAGACATCCCTTTACTCGATAAATTCACTTGGATGAATGACAGAAGGTAAATAAAGAATTTCAGCAAAAAAAAAAAGAAAATGCATGAAAAGTGGATTTTTGTTGCTATGCCTGTGCGAGAGATAAACTGCTGAATAAACTCATCAATGCATTTGTGTACTCGTGAAAACCGATAGCAAAAATTGGGTTTCAAAAAATCTCTTGTAACCTTTACCAAACAAACAGGCATCATTTAACAGTTGCTGAGCAAATCAATAATTCAATAGTTTAAATTGCTTTAAGATGAATCACTTGTAGCATTGCACAATTGTGATTGTTCATTTCGCTTTGTGCTCAAGATCCTCGCAGTTTGAACATGTCGAGCTGAGTTTTGAAACATATGTGTTTTCGATTTAACATCAGTTGTACTAACATGAAACATCAACATGAACTGGCGACTTGAAACTGAATCTAAGTGTGACACAGATATAGGTAAAATCAAGAGGCCTGGTTCTTGCTTCATGAAATCGCAAAATGTCCTGTTTTTGTTTGATGATTCCACTCTGTGATGATTTGAGGTTCCTAAACTTGTGTGTGTATGTGTGATCATGTGTGTGTGTGTGTGTGTGTGTGTGTGTGTGTGTGAGTGCACGCACACGCGTGTGGGCCGAGGTTGTTTTGGTGTTTTCTGTGGTCAGAGGGTACGCCTGAGATGGGAGCTCCAGGGGTAGGAGGCTGAAGGACGAGCCTGTGGCTTGTTATCGTTGTTTTGAAGAGTGTCAGACAGCATCCAGCAGCACAGACTCTCCCACTGTACCTGACATCTGGAGGAGAGGGAGAGAGAGAGAGAGAGAGAGAGAGAGAGAGAGAGGAAGAGAGGTGGTGGGGGCACAGCTGATGAAAGTCCCATTGTGTGACGTCTATCTGGAAAAATGAGTGGGGAACATGGAGGCAATATCATAATAGGGCACTGGGTTCATTTTCAGGGATGGAATGAAAACGCATATTTGCTCTCTTCGTGTAACGACTGTAATTGCGGACCCATATTAATCGTGGGTGCCTCATTCACTTTGGTGTTGATTCCGTCCCCTATACGTTGCATACGGACGGTTGCCGTGTTGTGTTGAGTTTCGTGCCAGACTTGGCACACTGTGCTGCCTGTGACCTTCAGCAGATCAGCAACAATGTCTCCTTGTTTTCCCCGCCGTCTGTCCATCAGCGCCACACTACACACTCCTCCCTCCCATGCAGAGCAGGTGTGTGTATTGTGACAGGCGCCCATGTCCAAGAATTTGGAAATGTGCATAAGAATTTTAGGGGAATTTGTTTTACCCTTCTTTTTATTTTTTTTCTACTGACCCTCTACGTCAAGATTGGTTGCAGTTTAGTTCACACTGGTTCAAAAAGGCAGGGGTATATCACTCGCCTGATGTCTGAATACAATAACATGAGCTTTTTTGTGTGTCGGCCAGTGAATTAATGGAATTACTGATGTAGAGTGTGTTGACAAAACAGATATGTTGTAAGACAGCATCTCGCTGGCTTTGGGGCTCGTACTGGGCCGTTTTCCATGTCTCCTTCGTGGACTATCTCTGGCTTGTCCAAATATTTTTTAGTTTATCCTTTGCTTTGGATTACATCACCCCGTACACACAGACAAGCAGACTACTCCCTGACACTTTCTCAGCATAGCAAGCCGGAAGCCACACCGCACGGTGCTGTCACCCTGCTCGCATGCGCTTGTTTTTATTGTTTGTTCAAATTTAGAACTAGTGAAATATAAATAAATGCGTGCTTTGGGGGGCAATCTGTCATTGCTTTTTATGGAATAATTAATCAATTCTGAGGGGTCGAAAAAAATAAATGCAGGTAGATCTCTTTAAATTCAATTGAGAAATCCAATTTGAAATGTGACCCATCCCCCACCCTGTTTCATCTGGGCTAAACTGCCTTCCAGGCAAAAGTTTTTTTTACACAAAATTTGCATTTTTAATGTTTGCTAAGGATACTTTGCTAGATGTTGCTGCATAATTACATTACATTACTGACTGTCAATAAACCAATATACATTTTTTATATGTAAATAGACGTATTGAGGTAAAGAAGAATCTTTTTTCAAATATTCTATTGTTCAATATATATATATATATATATATATTTAAAACAGTTGTCTGATTACAAGCAGTGTTTCACACATCAGCCTTCTCATATTAGCCCTTGTATGGTTTTCAAAACCAACAAAAACTAAACAAAACAGAAAAAAAACGAGGATATAGTGATATAAAGTAAGTGAACAGTTTCTATAGCCTAGAATAAATTATGGTTCACAATAATTTTCCAGTAATCTTAATTTCCAAATTTTCTTGTGATATATATATATATATATATATATATATATATATATATATATATATATATATACACACACACACACATACACACACAGATTATAGGTTCAGCTTTGAGTCGCAATTCCCAAAAAGCTTTAGGTAATATATAACCAAACACCCTAGTGCCACTCATTATTTATGTACAAAAACAACAATAAAAAGCAGGAGGTATGCCTTTGGATTTGAGTTACCCTGGTCTCAATCTGTTATGGAAATGAGGGGATTTAGACACAATAAACTCAAGTGCATCTTGTGGATTTTAGGTGTAGATTTATTTTCTGTCATGAAACCTGAAGAAATTCAGTGAAACTCCATCCTGTTCTGAGCAGATGTGCATAATATGGCCCGAGAACATTTTTTGAGTCTAAAAAAAGATATTTTTATGTGCACATTTTACCAACACAATGAGGCAGAATAATAAAAACCAGGATGTAACATATTTACTTCATTAGGAACAGGAAGTCTTATTGTTGATGAGCAAAAATGTGCAGGTCGTTTTGAGATGTGGTAGACATTTATGATTTTGTTGAAGGAGAAAAAAAATTTTTAAATCAAACCCCCTCTCCACCGGTATATTAATGCAGTTTGCTCTCAATAAAAAAAGCATTTAGAGCAGGAAGATGAAATATCATTCTGATGAAAAAAAAGCCCAAATGAATAAAAGCCAGTAAGCAGATGTACGTGCACAAATAATGTCCGACCCTCATTATCCCACACTTTTAACACAGCCTTCGTTTTGTGCACGCAGGCTCCGCATTATGGTGCCGTGCCAAACTGAGAAGGCCAGTGTTCCTGGTCAACAGTGCTGAGCTCAGACAGAATGGAGGGTAGGTAGCCTGGCTGTGTGGAGCCGTCGTAAGCCTTGTAAAGGCCGGCCCGACCCCCCGGGAAAAGGCAGGTCACCGGCGTGGATACTCACTAAACCTTTGGTTTAATGCATCACTCTGTGGGGTGGAGGGCACAGAGTTGACATCCAGGTTTGGTTTGCGCACCCTCTTCTTGCTGCAGACAGAGACCTCCCCATCACAGCTATGGAATCCCCCTGTGCATAGTGGGTAGCCGCGAGTCCGCCGCTGACCGCCTGACAGGGTAACCTCTCAGGTTACAGTGCATTTGCGTGGCTGAGCCTTCTGAACCGCGCTGCTTTAAAAAAGGAGACTAAGGATAGCGACTCCATCTACTGCCCCTCTTCTCCCTTCCACACGCCCACCCTCTACCTACCGTCGCTCTATCAGTTACCTCGTTCATCACTGTCTGCTTTGTAATAATCTTTCTCTATTCCAAACCTCATTTCCTTCTCGTCGAGATTGATAGCAGTGATGACACCAAACAGTTTATCTCCCCGTTTATCCCTTGTTTTTCTCTTAATCGCTCCCCAACCCACCGCCACCCACCCCCAGCACTGGCACCTCTTTGTGTCTCGGGATGGCAGTGGGAGGAGGCGATAGGGAGACTGATTGGGTACAATGCTAATTACCCAGCATTCTGGGGCTGTCCTGTGTTGACAGGCCTGACACTGGGCTGCAGGGAAATACTATTAGAGGGAATTATGCAATGACATGTCAGAGAGGCAATAAAACCGTACTCCTACCAACTAGCACTTAACTTGTATTCATAAATCTCTGCCATATTGATGACACACTTTTTTTATATATAAAAAATGGACGAAGGGTTTTCACAATTGAAAAACAAAGAGAAACCTATTGCTCAGTTTCTTGAGAAGTTCCAACCTGAGAATGGATACCTGAAGGCAACATTATGTATGCGTGTGGCGCTTACAGTCAAGAAAATGTACATTAAATAAGTATGCTGCATAAAAAAAACTGCAATGTCTCTTTTCAATAAGATCACCATTTCGGTTTTTTTGGGATGCTAATTCAGGTTTGCTTCAGCGTGTGCTTTGTGTGGCTGCCCTGACAGAACTGTGCAGTATGTGTACACAGTAAATCCCAGAGAAAGGCTACACATGATACTCATGTGGTTCTTAAACACTCTTCCCTTACCCAGGAGTCTCACATTAACTAAACCTGCAGTTGGTTGGAGCCGTGCCAGAGAAAGTGGGGTTGAAGAACTTTTTCTGAAGGTGTGACGCTGTGGAAGAATGGTCAAATTTGATGGGCGTAAAAGAACGAGCACCGGGGCGACACACCTCAGTGATGTAGAAAGGGCCTGAAATAGAACAGGATAAAGAAGGTGAAGTCAAATCGGAGAGTTTGAAGAAGGGAACAGAAGCAGGGATGGAGTGATTTTTGTCTGGGTGCATGTGTATTGGTGTGAGGGGGGGGGCTAATATTGCCACTGTTTTTGCATAATGTGAGATGAGACCCCATCATCTTTCCTCCCCCACAACAATTTTATAACAGACAGCTAATAAATGTTTCATGGCAGAACAAGCTGCTCGCCTCGGCTTTATTAAATCTGAGATAATAAAAGCAGAGGGAGAGGGAAAAAAAGAGAGAGAGAGAGAATAGGGGGTCGCACCGGAGAGAGGGAGAGATGGGGAGATCGGCGTAGATTTTTTTCTCAAATCGACCGGCTGTATCTCCTGTTTCTGGGGCAACGGGTCCCGCTGTCCCCCGCCACCCCCTCCCCACTGCTTCCCGCTCCGCCAGAGACAGACAGGAAATGAGAAACGGGCAGACAGGATATTGCGTTCTGGTGGCCTGGGGATTAACTGTGTTATCTAAACACACACACACACACACACACACGCACACACACACACTCACACACACAAACACATGCGCGCCCACTGAGACACGCACGCAATTCTTTAGCCTCACACATAACATTCTTAGTAGCATCAGGTGTGGATTGCACACACACCCAGAGACACATATCATGCAGACCATGCACGTCATGCCGGTTTTTAGTTGTTATTTTACATGGTACGTCCCATTAGGTTTCGAATATTACAGGCTTTCGGCGGCGCCCTCATGTAGAGCTGGTATTATGATTAGTGCGAACGATTTGCAGTGAGAGTCGTGGCATGTAACTGTATGACTGTGACACACCGGCAGAGTGTTGGTGTAGAAATGCCCAAAAATGTAGATGCGTTCCATACACTGGCCCCTCGTGGTCATTGCGCAGCTCTTATGCGTTTCTGGAGGGGCCTTCATTGGGCAAGAGACTGTTTATGTTTATGATGTTACTATGTCGATGCGTGGATGGATAAGGTGAACAAATGACAGCATCTGTCAGTGCTTTATTGATGTTTGTAGCCAGGCACCTTATCTGTGTTTACACAAAGTATGCATATTTGTGTATATGCATGCATGCAACTCTATATATACTTATGCGTGTGCGTGTGTGCGTGCGCGTGCGTGCCTGCGTGCGCTCGTGTGTGCGCGTGTGTGTGTGTGTGAGAGAGAGAGGGTTGGGGTGAGTGAGTGGTGGCAGGGGTAGCAAGTATTGTGGGGAATGCTGGGAGATTTTAATAACACAGAAGCAGTGCAGGGAGATTTAATAAAAGGAGATGATGTGATTACTGAACCCTGGCTCTGAGCCATTTTGCTTCACAGAGCAATATCCGCCGAAAGTGCGCGCACACACACATACACACGCACGCACGCACGCACGCACACACAAACGCACACACACACACACACATCTATGAAGTGGTTACTAAACAGAATACAACTTTAAAGTAAGGTTGTTGCATATCATTGCTCTTTTTGCATCTATCACAACTCCTATGGCTCCTTGGGTGTACCTTTATTTTTTCGGGAGACACCCATTTCTGTTACACACGCCACGTTCAGTCCTGGCACATAATGTTTGTTGAATCACACGCGAGTACGTAGTATGGATTTGTTAGCCAATGGTAATGTACCTTAAAATAGGACTTTAGTAGGAAATGAGTGAGCCACAGTTCCACGGTGAGGACTAAATCTGCCTTCGTTAGTTAGTTTCATCGCGGCTCTCTTAGATTACACAGAGTTAATATAGGCAAAGCGATACCCATATAAATATTCATAAATTATGGAAGCAAGCAAAACTGTAATCACTCTGAGACACATACATATTTATGGAATAATCGTGTCGTGGTCCAGGCAATGTCGTGCTTGTCAGAGCTCACAGGCAAAACAATGCCACATGACACAGCTTAGGTAGAAGAGAAAGATTCTGTTATTCTGTTTGTATGCCGAGGATCTACAATAAAGCAAGCAAGCAAGCAAGCAAGAGCTGATTATACCCACTCAATACTTAGAATACATGCTTCGCGACATTTGATCTCATAATCAGTGTGTTTGTAATTAGCCGTGGCCCCTAACCCTCTGAAATCCATGGCACTGAATATGAAGCTGCCTGCAGCCAAGGCTTCTGGAGCTCTGTACATCACAAAGTCTCAAAGTTCACTCTCGACTCTTCTGTCACTTACATACCGTATCCTTTGTACTTCTGTGTACATCATGATCGTTACGTCCCTATGTTAAAGGGAAGCTCCGCAATTCCCAAGCAAAGTCCTCTTCGCAATACTTTTGCCTGCACTTTTGACATACGACGTTTGTGTTTTGATGTGAAATAATATTGTACAATGACAATATTGATTAGCTTGTCAAAGAATTGACCAAAGTGAGGATTGGTTAAAAAAAAATTGTGTCGCAAAAGTAGAAGCTAAATTTACTTTATTCGTGTCACTGCTCTATCTAACTATCACTTCCAGTGGGATTTATTGGAAACTACACTCTGGTCAGTGCCAGTGTGAATGATACTTCTATTAGAGGGATTAGACTGATCTACTTACAGACCCCCCTCTGTGACAGTTGCCCCAAGTTGCCTTCATTAGCCCTGTTGAGTAAATTCCTGTCGTGCTGTGTACACCCCGATTAGGGAGTGTGGGACTTAACCGGCAATATCATCAGTCTTATGCAAGCAACCCTGTGACAATTCTGTTGTGCTGTCTTTTGTTCACAGTTGACAGAGGCGTTGAAGTTTGTCGAAGCTTGTGTTTGAAACGGGGAGCGAGGTTGCGCGCTCCCCGTTGGTGATCTTTTTTTTTTTTTTTTTTTGTCTAATTTGTGTGAGGTGCCAGATAGTGAGATAGCATGATTAACGTGCATCTTTTGAGCTGGTATGTTTTCATTGAAGTGTCTCTGAGATTCGTTCTAGGTTTTATATGAGGCCGTGTGTTGAGCAACCTACCGTTTAACGCGAGGCCCTGCCAGAACAGATCTGCGCAGGGCTGGTCCGAGGGAGACTCGGTGTTTGCCTTATGATGTTACGTTGGTGACACTATCATTTGGGGAATTTTTGGGAGCCTTTGGCAGATGGATTGGAGGAAGCTTAGCCGCTCAGCAGCTGTGTTTGGGACAGAATCACAGATTAGGAGCACTAATGTGCAGACCTGGCTCCTTCCTTGCACTCCAGATTTGGGCACCGACACCTTCGTATCACTCAGTCAGGGAGCTTCAACACTTCTGCCTTTGTCCATCCCTCCACCTGCCTCCAGCCCCTCCCCCTCTCATAAATTTTTCTTATCAAGGTCTGAATTGTGCAAGATCTCTCCAAAAAGCTAGTGCTGTCTGATGAAGCGATACTCTTGTGATACTGCATATTTAGACTATTTGAGTGGCGGTGTGTTGAATCAGCAGTGTGACGATAGGTGTGCAGCGCATGCGTGTGAAACTAAACCCAATTTTAGCATTCGGAAACTGTGAGTGGGTTGGTGCAAATGCCTGCGCGCATGCCTGCGTGTGCATGTGCATAGTGTCTATATTTGTGTGTGTATATGTGTTTAAGTGTGCATAAGTGAGAGGAGAGAGATTAACCCCATGCTATCCTCAATCCCTGGTTATGAGTTTACAGCGTCTGTCTGGCCATCGCACTGTTTAAACAACAATCTAATTAATCCTGTCTTTATTAGTTTCAGTGAACTGGGGAGGCAGGCTGGGAGGGCATGAGGGAGAACTGGGAATGCTGGCAGAATAATACGAGAGAAGGAGGGGGAGGAAACCGAGTGCGAGAGCAGGGATTTGAGAGGAATTTAATGGCAGAGACTTAGGCCTTGTGAATGGAAATAGGGATGTGAAGAGACGGCGAGGCATGAGAGAAGTCGAGGGCCTATAGTGTCTCGCAGGAGGAGAGATGGGGGGGGGGACAAAAGATGGAAAAGTGGCCATGGAGAAAAAGCAATGGACCGGAGAAATAATCTGTGATAAGCTTTATTCGTAAATCTTAAATCAGTCATTTATGATTGTGGGTGGGGTTATGAAAAGACAGGAGTTTACCCGATCAAACACATCTCAACCTTTGGGGAATTTAAAAGGTAAAAAGTCAACAGGCAGCTCTCCTATCATAAGCCATCTACTGCCCCCTACCGTCGCGAAGGGGTAAAGGAAAATACAAGCCATGAATGCATGCAACTGTAGTTCCTCTCAGCAGATGTTCACCTTGTTGCTCTGTGAATTGGGTAATGTTTATACGACCCTTAATTAAGAGACTATGGTAATCTCCAGAATCATCGGGGCTGCGCGTAAAATGTGTCACAGCTCCTTGCCTGCGCCTTCATCTTTAATTGCCTTTCTATTCCTGCCCCCTCCTTGACTCCTGTAATGCCCGGATTTTACAGCACGTGCAACTGTCCCTCACACGTAACATCCCTGTGCGTGTCCCCAGGCTGTTTGTCAGGAAGTGCAGCGCCTGTCTGCAGGTGATTGGACGCTCGGAGTTAATCATGCGCGTGCTGGGCCAGGTGTACCACCTGGGCTGCTTTAGCTGCTGCGAGTGTGAGCGCCGGCTGCAGAGAGGTGACGAGTTCGTGCTGAAAGAAGGCCAGCTGCTGTGCCGCATGGACTATGAGAAGGAGAGGGAAATGTTGGCTGCTATCAGTCCCACACCAACAGAATCAGGTACAGGAGGTTTGTCACAGTGCTGCTTGAATTCACCTCAAAAGCTGCATGGTTCCCCAGTTTGTTTTCAGGCACGTTCCAAATACAATTCAGCCAACCTCGATCCCATTCCACAGCAGAAAAACTGCCCCACGGGGCAAGTAAGACTTTAAGTCTTGTTTTTAGTGCAGCCCAAGAATCTTCACTGCAACGGAACACATTGTCATTAGGCACTGTAGAATCATTTTCATTTCTTCTGCTGATCCCACTGAAACGGAGACCGACAGCTCATCGCCCCCTCAATGTTAAATAATTCCTTATTTGATTCACAGATAGATTTCCATTTTTTTTTTTTTGTTTGCACTTAAGGGGGTATGAAAACCTTACCTTCTTGGCCTTACTGGTCTGATTGATTCGTCGTCTTTTTACCTTGCTTAGTGAAAAGTGAGGATGAGGACGGTGGAGGGGGCTCCGGCGGGGGCAAAGGTGGTGAGGAAGGCAAGGAGCACAAGCGCTCAAAGCGCCCGCGCACCATCCTGACCACGCAGCAGCGGCGTGCTTTCAAGGCCTCCTTCGAAGTGTCTGCTAAGCCTTGCCGCAAGGTGGGTGGACGAGCTTGCGTTATCAGCGGCTGCATGCCAAAAAATAGACTTTCCCGTCTCATTGTTCTCATGCGTATTTATCGGTCGGCGCAGCCGTAAATCCCGAGCTCTCGCTTCAACACTGTAAAGTTTGTATTTTTCTGCCCCGGGTAGGTGAGAGAGACACTGGCCGCTGAGACCGGACTGACCGTACGGGTTGTGCAGGTGTGGTTTCAAAACCAGAGAGCCAAGGTTAGTTTTTTGTTTGATCGTCTATCTTCTGAAGACACACTGTACTTTGTCAAACATGAGCGTGTGGAAAGTAACAACAACAACAACAACGGCGTGTGATTTTCGCCCTTAGATGAAAAAGATTGCGCGTCGACAGCAGCAGCAGCAGCAGCAGCAGCAGGAACAGGAGCAGCTGGGAGGAACCAGGAGGGGACAAAGTAGAGGGGGCCGTCAGAGCAATGATGACAGTGAGGGTATGGAACGCCGAGTCTCGTGGGATCATCAGGAAGACGAAGCAAAGGTGATCGTTCTAATTCTGGTACAACCTGTGTGATTAAATGGATCTCCTCACAGATGGATCCAGCACTCATGGAATGGAAGGGATGCTGGGATACCCCTCTCTGCCACGTCAACAGCTGCTTGCTTTGGATCCCAATATCTACGGTGGGGAGCCGTTCCGACACGGGCTCACACCGCCTCAGCTGAGCGGTGAGCTCCACCCCTACGGTAAGACGGGACACGGAACTACAAGTTGGAGAGGATAATCCTCCCCTCCGGGTCGACATTATGTCCACCGCTCCACCCTCCTGAATGTCTTTACTCAAAACAACAATTCTTCATCGGTAAAGTAGTTGAATGACGCCATATAGGCGGCTGTCAATTATTTGCGCTGTTGAAAGTTTTCATTATTGTTCTTTTTTCCCGGAAGACTCGGAGACCGTGTTCCACGACCTGGACAGCGACGGAAGCCTCGGCCACCTAGGCGACTGCCTCTTGGCAGCAGGGGACGGCGGTCTCCTGCCAGGGCGAGTGGGAAACCCGATTGATCGTCTCTACTCCATGCAGAACTCCTACTTCACCTCCTGACCTTTATATACTCCAAACCCTTTCCCCTCCCAGTCCACCTTTCCCCTCAGAGATGCAGCTAATGGAGTCGTGCCCGTGGGACCGCTCCCCGTGAAGTAGCCCACACCCAAACTCACTTCTGAGCTTTTACCGCAGGCCGCGAATAATTGCAAGTCAGGCGTAGTCATGTCACTTTGCAACAGATGTGCATTAAGTTCCCACCGTTGTTTCTCGAAAAGAATCACATGCTGGAAACACAGACGCTGTAAATGCCCAAGATATGTTAAAGGACCTCAATTTCTCTTGTTGTATTTATGTGATGTTCAGCGAAACACGTCTCATGGCACCTCCAACAGAACTGAAAAACAAAAAGACACTTCAAACATAATAACGTGTATACTATAGGGTACAGGTGAAAATTGGTTGTTGAAAGTGAATTCATCAATCTGGTTCCACATATGTGGGAGTCTTTCCTGGATTAATAAGCAGCTATGGGTCTAAATTATGAGTACACTGCTTTATTTCTCTCTTTTTTGGACAGGACCGGTGATTAATTATTGGATGTGAAAGACTGCAGCATATACATTACTGTATATGGATTGGCGTACAACTTTGCTCTCAGGTTGGTGTGTATGTTTCTGTGACCTGAGCCATTACTCAGGATATTGTGCTGGAAAGGATCACAATTTAAGTCGCCCAATAATTTTGGGAGGTTGGAATGTAAAGAGGAAGAAATTCTGGATGTAAAATTATAATTTCAAACCATATTAGTTTTTGATAATGCATGATTTAATATGGACCAAAAAAAATCTAATTTTTTTAGTATCGAGACAACACTACAGGGTCATTTAAAGAGCCTTATGCGGAAACAGGGTTATAAAAGGGGTTATTAGCTTTCCCTTTTTATTTCATCATGTCATCATTAAGAAGCAGTGTAGCAAATGATAACCAATAGATCTATAATGCCCAAAAGTGAGGACACTGGATACAGGATGATGTACCACAAATGTAAATGTGAGTATGACTGTGTTACAATTAATTGTTGTAGTCACTTCCTGTAATAATTTCTCAAACCTTGCAAATTAGATGTTGTTAGGTAGATATTTTGTACGTTTTTTTCTGTGATAATCTACAAATATTTAAAATGTAGCATGATATCGATGTGTCACAAAGTAGGCCTAAGTTAAGAGCCTCCAAACTGAAGTTGACTAGCAGGTGTTTCCTGAAAGCACCAGGATGTGGGCAACGAGGTGCAGTATAAAATAGGATTAGGGTCGTACCTGTTTCGTTTAGGTGCCCGTGATTGGCTACAGCTTGATCCATTCTTTCACCACATTATGTTTGACTGATCACGGATTCATGGTATTTTTAAAGGTGATATTTTTGTGAACGTAACTTATTTGTGCAGTATTAGGCAAGATCCTATTTTACGTTTTTTCGTTCAGTGACTGCCAGGTGATGTGCTTTGAATGTAATGGTGCCGTATCTTCAATACAATCTGCGGTTTCATCTTTGAAGTGCACTTGCCTTATTTGTCTTGCGTATGATATATGAAGATGCGTACCCCCTCCGCAACTACCCCCTTCGGTGCTTTTATAATTGAACCAGAAAAAGGTCTGTTCTGCTTCGTGGTCACAGGGCTCTTGACTCAACATCCTCCCCCTGTCTCTCTCAGTAGTCCTGCTGATTAGAGGTGCACAGTCTCCTCCTTCTGCTTTCTTCCCAGCCTCCCTATTTTTTAGTCATTGACTAGTCAGGGGAGTATGTGTGGGAGTGATACATTCCAGTTTAATATTTGACTGACTCAGACATGGAGAGGGCAGGAACGGAAAGGCCAGACATAAGCAACAGACAACAACAGGACGACCAAACCAGATGAGTAATACAAATCCCAAGTCAATTTTAATTCAACAGATCTTTAATGAAATTGTTCACCAGAAACAGTAAGAACCCTCACCCGCATCTCACATGCAGGCAAGTATAAATGTTATTTTCACATGAGCGCAACATTTACAAGCACAGTAAAAGTCCAGTTGCTATCTAACTCACAGTTCTACAGCAAATCCCCGTTTGTTATTGTTGATGACAACTGCATACATTAACACAAACATGGGGAAAGACATGCCCTAGCGGTGCTGTCCATCCAAAAGTATTGCTGGGGCATGTGGAACCAAGCCATCTGTGTCGGTTTGGGGACATGTGCAATGGGAAACTGATGGAATGCGGGTCTCAGGGCTAAGATGGCTGATCTAGAGGAATAGGGGAAACAAGAATACATTTATTGGTGTGTAAACTATTACAACATGCAGGAACCATGAAGTCTCATTGGAGCTGTGCATGGTCATTTCCAACAAGGACTCACCCGCTCCACTGAGGTCCACTGTTTCGGCACAGCCCAGAAAGCGAGCCACATGCGGTGAGCAGGAGGTAGGTTGGTTTTGGTTTTCTCTCAGGCAGCGCTCGAACTCGACAAACTCCTTGGAACATTCTTGCCTGATCTTCTGGATCACAGGGCTATCAAAACAAACATGGGGGTTAGTTGCCAAACATGCTTCGGTGGCTGGGAGTCAGGTGTGAAACGCAAGAGTCACATGGGTGGCACCGTTTCGCCTTACTGTGATGATGTGCACTGTGCAACCTTCATCTTCAGTTCGTGACACGTTTGCTGCCATGTCGACGGGCTGGAGGCCACACATGACCCATATTCCTCCATTTCTTTGTGGCAATACTTTGCCGTGATATCCATAGCAGCCTGCCTGTGAGGTTACAAATGAAGGCGATTCATTGCAAGTATTAAGGATCCTTCGATCACTCACCTGACTGACATGCTCTCATAGGTACGGGCAATAAGGCATAATGTGCGAAGTGCAGCCTGAGGCACGTCGTGTTAATGTCGCCATTTTCGTTTGCATACATGTTTATATTTAAAATGTCTTACATGTTGCTCTTCTAGGTTGGTCTCAAACGAAGAAGCTGATCACCAAGGTTATGGCCACTGACGCTCGCCATGTGCAGCCATGTCTGTGCGGCCGCACACACACACACATTACTACCCGATTGGGTATAAACACACAACCCGTTGATACTATTGGTTTATATATTTGTCAATCTCATAGTCTGGCTCCTCCCCCAGAATGACGACGAATGAATTAAAGGGATAGTCGCTTCATCGCGTGATTTTGGGGTTTCAGCGACAAACCTGCTCGATATTTTTGCCACATCAGACCTTTTATTCACGCGTTGTGGAACGGTACATCTAAATAACAAAATGTGTCTGTGCGGAAGAGGATAATCACGTTCGATCTTCGCGACGCTGTGATTACGTCTGTGTGCGTGTTTACGTATGCGGAAGTAACGATCAGAGTGCGGACGATTCAGGGAACGGGCTCTGAAGGCTGGAGCGAGCACCGTTCCGCGTTCACTCGCACTTTTAGCGGCTACAGCGTGACGGGGCGGCGGTGGATGACAGAGGGGGGTAGAGGGGTCGGCAGGGTACGATGAACGACGCCAGGAAAGAGAGGAGACCGTCCGCAGACGGTACCCGGGGAACGGGTGAGCTACAAATGGCCCCCTCTTTGAACCACAACCAAAATGACAGCGGCGCCGGCGACGAGCTGGTGAGCTCGGTTACGCTGTACAGGCGGAGGCCCCGGCTGCTACACGGCACCGTTCTCCCGTTCCTGGCTCTCCTCTACCCGGGCTGGCTGTACGTGTGGCTAGGAGTGTACGGTGCCTCCGAGTACCCGGAGCCAGGCCTGCTGGCACTAGCCGCCATCGGGATCGCGCACGTCCTCACAGCTCTTTCTGGCTACTGGTCAGTGCACGCGCATTGTTGGCTCACTTGTTCCAAGGTAAACACAAGTTATAATTGCAGTAATACTGATGTATAATTCCATACCCCTTTCACACATTGTTAAGTCGGGGACAGCATGAGCCCAGGAGCAGGTACGGAATCAATGAGCTGTTCACAGTCACTATAGGAAGGCAGGTGTTGGGTTTCTACCGTGGGCAATGAATGGGTTTTTGGGACGTCCTCACACACGGACTCCAAATACATCAATAATCAAACTTTCTCTTTTCTAAAAATGACACCCCACAGGAACTTGTCGATGCCCTAACGTAGCGTTTGTTTCAGCCAAGCAGGGTGTCAAAGCAGGTGTGACTGCGAGATTTCACCTCTTTTCCATTTAGAGGAAGTTGAAACAGAAAAATATGTTGTGAAGCCTTGAAGACCACTTGCTGGTTGATTTATCTAAAGACACGAGTATGGATACACAACCGTCCATTGGCTAGATCAAATTGATTGATGAGCTGAATTGGAAGCTTTCATTTTCAGCTGCAACTCGTCCCATGAACAACACCGCACTGGGAGTGTACCAGCAATACTGCCAATGTAAAAGGGAACATTTTGTTTAATGGCACAATATTAAAAACATTGCTATAATTTTATTATAACAATACCATCTGTTTAACATGATGTTTTAGTTTTTTATGTTGCTGTAAGTGCTAGAACCCTCAAAATCATTGTAATACAAATCTGTTACACCACTAAGCTTTCCCACAGTTTTGAACTTGCACCTACTCATATTACCTTTCATATAGTTCAATTCGTATTTGTATTTATATCTTATTTATCTTTTTCATGGGATTATTTTTGTGTATGTATCAAGAGGATTTTTCATTTATTACGACTATAAAGAGACTCCATTCTATTCCCCCGATAATAGATATGTATTCAAAAATGATACCTGGAAATTAAAGTATTGAAACCAGGGCATGTCTTATTTGAAAGGCACTACGCAGCAGAGGCACGTGGCTACACAAAAAATAACAGTGACCTAACGCAGTGTGTGAACTTGTCACCTGTTCATACAGGAACCAAACCCAAGCAAGGCTACGCTGGCCAAGGTCATACCCACCCCCAACAACGGCTCTGCCGAGCTTGTGGCACTACAGAGGGACCAGGTCAGTTCATATACTTACACTTGGGATGCTCCAAGCTGTATTAATTGGGATTGTCCCAGTCTTTGTCTGCCAGTCTTTGACACATCTCTTGATTTTAGACAATGTTCAACATTAATATTTCCCCTCATCATTTCCCTGTCTTGGAATTAGTTTGGAATGGCTTTAACGTAGGAAAACTAAATTGTGTGTAATTATGCCCTTGGATTTTATTTTTCGGACCAACAGGACGAGAATGGGGAGAAGACTCTATCTTTTGAGTTTCAAAAGATCCGCTACGTCTTTGACCACCAAGAGAAGAAATGTTTTCTTCCAATAGCATTCCCCATCAGCCACCCAATGGGGTTCTTTCAGTCCTGGCGTGGCTACCAGGAGGAAGCAGAACTCAGAGCTGCAGAAAAGCGCTATGGAACCAATTCTGCGGAGATGGTAGTGCCAGATTTCCTTGAGCTCTTCAAAGAGAGGGCCACAGCGCCCTTTTTTGTTTTCCAGGTATGTGTGATTGTTTCCTTCCAGTTGTACTGGTTTTGTTTTACAGTAAAAATGGGCAAAGCGTGTGACTATGTATCAATGTAAAGTTGCTTATCCTCTCGCATCCATCAGGTATTCTGTGTTGGGTTGTGGTGTCTAGACGAGTACTGGTACTACAGCGTTTTCACACTGTTCATGCTGGTGGCATTTGAGGCCTCCCTCGTTCAACAGCAAATGAGGAATATGTCTGAGATCCGCCGCATGGGAAACAAGCCCTACATGATCCAGGTAGGCTTGATCATTTTTAAAATGCACCCTATTACATTAAAATGTTTAATAGTGAAATATTAAAAGGTATAAACATGCAACGTCTGGCAAACCTTTATATACAGTATGCAGTATCCTCCATCTGTTTAAATCTTAGTTGCATGTTATGTATCTTGTGTCAGGTATATCGCAACAGGAAGTGGAGACCTATTTCAAGTGATGAGCTTGTCCCTGGCGACATTGTCTCAATAGGTAAGGGTGAGCTTATATTCTTACCAAAAACATTACATTCACAATTCTAGTTCATGTGTCATACCGTATGTGTACTGTCCGACATAGGACGTTCGCCCCAGGACAACTTGGTGCCTTGTGATGTGCTGCTACTCAGGGGGCGCTGCATTGTGGATGAGGCCATGCTGACTGGGGAGTCGGTGCCCCAGATGAAGGTTTGAGGCAAACTTGTAAATGATAACACCAAATTATTTGTGAATGTATGATCATGGAATTATTAGCTGCCGATAACATTGTGTGCAGGAGCCAGTAGAGGAACTGGACCCAGAGCGAGTCATCGACCTTCAGACGGACTCTCGACTCCACATCATCTCTGGTGGGACCAAAGTAGTCCAACACAGCCCTCCTTTAAAGGCTAGTGCTGGACTCAAACGTAAGCACAGAAACGGTGATACCAATATCCCATATTTGTCCTCAAAACAAGGTGCGTGCTCTTAACCGTTTTCCTTTATGTGCAGCTGTCGACAATGGCTGTGTGGCTTATGTACTGAGAACTGGATTTTACACCTCTCAGGTGAGGACATGGCTTAGTACTTCTGGATGACTACACTCCTTTTCTTCTCATGTATATTCATGTTAGATTAGACTACATTGGAGTGTTGGGTACGTTGAATGATCTGTGAAAATTCACTGACTATGTGTGCACATTTTCCTCCAGGGTAAACTACTGCGAACCATCCTCTTTGGTGTGAAGCGGGTGACCGCAAACAACATGGAGACGTTCATCTTCATCCTCTTTCTTCTTGTGTTCGCCATCGCTGCAGCTGGTTATGTGTGGGTAGAAGGTGAGGTACTTTTTTTAGAACACAGACATTATAATGCCCAAGGGATAGCGAAGTGTGGCAGGTAATGGGCACATGCAAGATCTTAACCTTTTCTTTGTTTTACTCTCTCAGGGACCAAAGATCTCAGCAGGAACCGCTACAAACTGTTTCTGGAGTGCACGCTCATCCTCACCTCGGTGGTCCCACCCGAACTCCCGATAGAGCTTTCCCTGGCAGTCAACACATCTCTCATTGCTCTGGCTAAACTATGTAAGCCTGTTTTCTTTCTACTATCCTGTTTGTGCGTGTAAAATACACTGTCTATTAAGAGTCTTAGACGAGGCAGCTCATAATGCAAATACTTTAACAGCAGTGGTTCATTCGTGTCTTGTTTTTCTGCTCCGGCATAGATGTATTCTGTACGGAGCCTTTCCGGATACCATTTGCAGGAAAAGTGGAGGTTTGCTGTTTTGACAAAACAGGAACACTGACCAGTGACAGTCTGGTGGTACGAGGAGTAGCAGGCCTCAGGTAAATTGTGTCCACCGTTCTCAGTTTCTTAAGGAAGACATCATTTGTAAAACACACAACGCGTACTTCACTGTGGCTTAAGTCATTAAGTCAGCACATTGAGTGTGTTTGTGTTTACGACAGGGAAGGAAATGAGGTGATGCCTGTCTCTGAGATCCCGGTTGAGACGCATCGGGTGGTGGCCACCTGTCACTCACTGGTTACCCTGGATGATGGACAGCTGGTCGGAGATCCACTTGAGAAAGCCATGCTGACTGCTGCTGACTGGACCCTCACTAAAGGTAGCGGGATGAGGCCCCTTCAGGCGCCTCCCAGATGCACTCTGCAGGATGGTAGCGAATCTGCGCGCAAACATTTGTGTGCTTGTGTTAGTGTCGAGCTACATGTAATCACGAGGCCCTCTTGAATTTACGCATTTTAACATTCTCCTGGTTTCACCATATCTCACCCGTCATTTAGTGGCGTAATGCGGCAATGCGTGTCTCATCGACTTGTCTCTTCGACCAGATGAAAAGGTGTTTGCGCGAGGCATCAAAACCCAGGGACTCAAGATCCACCAGCGTTTCCACTTTGCCAGCGCTCTGAAGAGGATGTCAGTCCTGGCTTCCTTTGAGAAAATGGGCTCCACTGAACTCTGCTATATCTCAGCTGTCAAAGGAGCTCCAGAGACACTCAGGGAAATGGTACATAGACCATCCTTAATACACACCCTGCTGCTTTCTAGCCTAATCAACTATTGTCAGCTATTGACCAGTTTTTTTTAAATGCGTCTGTGTTAATAGTTTTCAGCATGTCCAGAGAGTTATGACAAAGTCCATAAAGAGATGTCTCGGGAAGGGGCCAGGGTGCTTGCCCTGGGTTACAAAGAGATGGGACACCTCAGTCACCAACAGGTTATTATTTAATTGCCCTATCGCATATTGTGCAATACACCCGAGTTATCCTAAACAGGCAAAAACAGATTTTGAACTGATCTGGAAATTGTTGGTTCTCATAGGTCCGGGAGATGAGTCGTGATGCCCTGGAGTGTGACCTGCATTTCGCCGGGTTCATGGTTGTGTCCTGCCCGCTCAAGAGCGACAGTAAAGCTGTCATCCGAGAGATTCAGGAAGCCTCCCATCATGTAAACGAGCTGACGATGTAAAATTGCTCCAAACAAACGGCATGGTTCTAAGATATATCTCTCTTTTTTTCTTTCAGGTGGTGATGATCACAGGTGACAACCCTCTAACGGCGTGCCATGTGGCAAGGGAGCTTCACTTCATTCAGAAGGAACACACCCTTGTTTTGCAAGCAAGCCCAGATCAGAGTAAGCCATGTCGCCACTTTACAGAATTACATACCTTTGTCAAGTGAGCCAGTCGAGAACAGGAATACATTGTAGCCGAAAGACTCGCATATTTGCGGAGTAATCCATTTTCTGTAGATTTTAAGGATATAAAATATCTGATGTTCATTTCTCTTACAGGTGAATGGCAGTGGGAATCCATTGACGGCAGCGTGCGTGTGCCTGTGCCCCCTCCCTCTGTTATTTCATTTGTCAACCAGTTTGACCTGTGCGTAACAGGGGAGGGTTTGGCCAGACTGAGCTGTGACCCTCGGTTACTCAACAGCCTCTTGCCTCACATACAAGTGTTTGCCCGTGTCAGTCCTAAACAGAAGGTAAGCCCTAAAGCAGCAGGCCTATGACCCTTAAAACTGAGGAAAATACACATAACATCACTTATGCGGTTACTTTCATCCATCTATCCCAAACACCACTAATTTTGTTGTTTTGTTTTAGTAGGGAATGGCGCATTATAACTTCTGTCGGTTGTGTTTTAGGAATTTGTGATCACCAGTCTAAAGGGGCTGGGTTATGTAACAATGATGTGTGGCGATGGCACAAATGATGTGGGAGCTCTCAAACATGCCCACATAGGTAAGTTTTATCAACGCACATCCCTTGTGGTGCAGGTATAACCCCTGACGGTGAACTGTGATGCAAATTTTGTTTCGCCTCAGGTGTCGCTCTCTTAGCCAATGCCCCAGAGCGCATGCCGGAAAAAAAGCAACGGCGGAGAGAGAAGGAGGCCCCTGCGGCAGAACCCAGACCTTTGCCACCTGTCCCTTCTGGAGGCAAGTTGAGCTCCAGGGCAGCCAGGCAGAGAGTGATGGCGCAGAGAGAAGAGCAGCTGGCCGCACAAAAGGTGCGTGTCTTCAGGAAGGACCTCCTCCCTGCTTCTTCAGGGATTGACTATCAATAACTTTAATTTTTCCCCTCTTTACTTTTTCCATAAGGTTGGCGGAACTTGTGCTTTTATTCCCATTTTAGTGTCCTCACCCATTTACTTTACCGACACCGAAAAATATAAGTGCATATATGTGGATGAGCAGAGTTGTCGTGATCCTGTCGAAATAACAGAGTTTATTCTATGACAGGAACGGATTAGTCAAGTCCTGCGGGAACTTGAGGAGGATCAGGTCCAAGTAGTGAAGCTGGGTGATGCCTCCATCGCCGCCCCTTTTACCTCCAAGCTCTCATCCATACAGTGCAGTAAGTAACATGCATGTTCAGCTTTCAGCTCTTGACATTGCAAAGATTTAAACATAAAGTCACTCCCTGCTTCGCGTCTTTCTCCCCAGTCTGCCATGTAATAAAGCAAGGCCGCTGCACTCTAGTGACAACACTCCAGATGTTTAAAATCCTCGCGCTCAATGCCCTGGTACTGGCCTACAGCCAGTCTGTACTCTACCTCGAGGGGGTCAAGTTCAGCGATTTCCAGGCGACCCTGCAGGGCCTGCTGTTGGCTGGATGCTTCCTCTTCATCTCTAGGTCAAAGGTGAGAATGATTGTGCAATAGAACAGACTTGTTTGAGATTGATTCTTTTCCTTATATCTTCCTATGCTATTCTTCTAAAATTACAAATGTCAACTGTCAGCATTAAAATTAAGAATCTTTTTTTTGTTCTCCCTTGTACGCAGCCACTGAAAACATTGTCAAGAGAGCGGCCCCTACCAAACATCTTCAATCTTTACACAGTGTTAACTGTGCTGCTGCAGTTTGCTGTTCACTTTTGCAGTTTGGTTTACCTTTACAAAGAGGCACAGAGCAGAAGTCCACCCAGGTAAATCACAGCCGAGATTAAATGGCTGCCTTACCAGTTTAATATTGATATTTTTATAACATTATATTGATACATGATAATCACAACTCTCTTGTGATTTCTCCCTTGCAGAGCGGATCGGTTTGTGGACCTGTACAAAGAATTTGAACCCAGTCTAATAAACAGCACTGTTTATATAATGTCCATGGCCATGCAGATGGCCACCTTTGCCATTAACTATAAGGTGCGTATCTCTTATTTTCTGTTAGTATTTGCCATCTCTACATCCAATAACAGATTTAAACAACATATCTTGTTGCATCTGACAGGGTCACCCTTTCATGGAGTCTCTAAGTGAGAATCGACCACTGCTATGGAGCATCGCTCTGTCCGGCTTAGCTATTGTGGGACTCCTCAGTGGATCCTCACCAGAATTCAATGAACAGTTTGCTCTTGTCGATATTCCAACAGAGGTGAGCTGATGTCACTTTACAATGTAACATTTTGTCTGCATACACTCGTAACAACGAAGTACGCCGTGGGATAATTCGTCGCCTGTTTCCTCCCTTGCAGTTCAAATTGATCATTGCCCAGGTTCTCGTGGTGGACTTTGTTGCCGCCCTGCTGGTTGACCGTGTCTTGCAGTTCCTGCTGGGCAAAGGAACTCTCAGGCTGCCTTCGTGAACTGGGTGCCAACAGCAACTGCTGCCCTTTCCAACCAAACTGTGAAGGGAGAGAAGTCTTTGGATAAAGAAGACAATGACTGCTGTTGTGACGTGCACCAAACAGTTGAGACAGCCATGGCGAGCAGCTCTGTACACTCTGCGTATCCCCCTTCGTCCTACTCTCCCCTCTCCCCTTCCTTAACCACCTGTGTTCCTGTATTTTTATCAGCTCTGTTTAAATCCCACCCCCCCCTTTTTTTTGTTTTCCCTACATTTCTCTCTGCCTCTCTTCTGTCCCTCCCCGCTGCTGCAGAAGGCCATGTAGACGGCAGTATTGAGCGGAGTGCGAAACTGTGTTGCAGCCAGAGTGACACACAGGCACACTAATGGGCATTCTCTACGAGAATTGCAGAAGTGTTTTTGATTTTTTTTTTTGGACTCCTCTCCGTGATTTTGTAAAAAGTGCAAAACATCTCTAACAGACTTATAAAGACTTACAGATACAAATTAAGAAGCCTGTCACGTGTTTTGTCAAGTAGAAAAATCCAGCCAGTCATGAACTGTTCTGGTACCAAAAAAGTGGGTACGTAAGGAATGATGAAAGAACAATAATACAGAGTAACTGTACAAAGAAAGATCCAAAACAAGTAGTACGTCGTTAAGCATTGCTTAAAGATTTTTGTTCACTTACCAACTGTTAACTATCAAGCAGGCTAATCTAGGGAGATCTGCCATAGTTAATGGTTTGCTATTCTATCTCTAGTTGATATTAACTTAGTTAACTAGTCTAATAAAAATAATTAGAACAGGTTATTTAAATTACCCCCCCAAGAGACGTACAAAGATAAAACCTATAATAAAAAAACAGAATCTATATAAAGTCAAAGTATTGCCATGACTGAGTGAGTAAATGTGTATTACATCATAATTATTATTTTTTTCCGAGAATAACGTTGTTTGCGACTAATATATATATATGTATATTATACTATATATATATATATGTATATATAAACTACAGATCACATTAGGCACGTGTCCTTTGTATCTTAATTGCAGTTGTGTTGCACCGTGTTTATTATTGTACTTCTATCACACTACATTTCCCATAGTTCGTAGTACAGCACAGGGGTTTGGCTTGTTGGGCGCGCGCTGCGTAGAAAACTATTTGAAAGGAAAAATGGCGGAAAAACATTTGGAAGGTGGACAAGGCGGGTAAGTATCGTCTATATTGTTGTTAACCATGGTGACAGGTTGCGATTAAATGAGAAAAGACAAGTATTTTTAGATTTCCATTGTTTTGTCCGTCTGAGCTCTGCCCATTTGACCCACTTAACAGCGATGTGCAACATACAGGTCTCAGCTAAGATTCTAAGCATTTGCTCATACTCTTCACATGCGATGTAACCTGATCACTTCACATTTTCTTGCAGTTTCGGATGTGTCGCCGTTGCTGGGAATCAAATCGAAGTATGTTTTCTACTGTCATTTAAGCTAGCTAGCTTACTAAAACGAAGAATATTAGCTTATCCGGTATCGATACGCTAATCCTGCTACTTTGCTGCTGTGTTCGTTCTCGTTGCCTACAAAGGTCAACTCGGTGTCACAGACATCGAAAAGATGCTCCTCCATAAGCCCCAGCTCCTGCACCGCTCCCCCACAAAAATCTCCCCGTACGGAGCCTTTGTCGCCGGCCACATATGCCTCAGATGGGGTCGTAGCATATTCAGAGACGGACACTCGTCTAACGCAGAGCGAAAACGCGGAGGAGGCTTCGGCTTTCTCTGACAGTCCCAATGCACGGAGGAAATCCTGGAGGAGAGCCACCATAACCCGACGCTCTTTGCCTGCTCTGCCCAACCCTTATCAACGTGAGGTGTCTTTCTGTGTTGGCCCCGCGCAATCAGTAAATGATGTTTTTTGTAATCTTAACACATTTTCGTATATTTTCTGTAGTTTTGTGCAGGAGCATAAGTACATCACTGTCACCGGAAGAGAGGCTGGAGAAATTGATGGAGGCCTCAATGAAGGTGAGCGTGGGATTTTTCATTTTTCAAAAACCGGAGATGTATATCTCTGCTCACGTGACTGATCATTTTTGGAAATTTAATGTATTCAAATAAAAGAATACCGTCTGAACTGTAAATAATGTACCGTAGGACTGTAGATTGTGAACATTTATAAACATTGGGTTATGGGAACGAAGTGTAAGTTTTACTAAATGGTATAGTTTTATTTAGGAGTCATTAAAGTCATTGATGCATTTAACTTTTAGGCACAATTCAAATTATTGGAGACTAAAAGTCTGCTTTCTCCCTAGATGGCAATTGAAAGAACTCAAAATTCACTGCAGTCTGTGCCTAAAAGCTCAATGGAGTGTTTTCAAAGTCAAGGTTAGTGTTTACTCTGCTTTATTGGGTATGTCACACATTTTATGCAAAGTCTGTACCAAATCTCAAGTTAAATATATATATGTTTTATTGTCTATATTACAGTTGAGCACATGCAGAAAGAGTGGGGTCATCTGGCCAATAACATACACAGAGTCAATGGGAATCAAATCCCAGCTTCTGAAGCCAGGTATTTACTTTTTCATGTATTCATTACTGTGCCTCAATTATATTGATGCTTATTGCTTTTTGGCAACAGAATGATATTTGACACTGCATTGTTGCCTCTGTTAGTTCATGTGACCCTGCAGTGCAGAAAGCTATGGAAAAAGTTAAGAAAACCATTAACAGGTATGTTGTTCTTATTATGGCACACACAAAGTATTTGTACTCATCGCTTGATCTGTTTTCTTTTAGTTTTTACTGGTCTTTGTGGTGTTTTTCAGGCTCCAGGCTGAAAGTCAATCTTGGGAGGCGCTGTTGAACAAGCATCGTGGTAAAGCAGAGGAACTGGAAAGGTGAGCATCTGTAGTGTGATACGGAAAATTGAAATAATGCCGTTTCAACGTGTCAGTTTTGTCTTCTCCATTTTGTGTAAACAATTTTTCCCTTCTTGTTCAGAAAAATTGAGCAGGGCCAGAATGGAGGCATACCACTGGACTCTAATTGTGTGGAGCAGTCCTCACAGTATCTCTTCATACAGAACAAACCGGATTACCATGGCCTCCTCTGTAGACAACAGCCAAAACTTCACACTATATCATTGATTGTAAGTTTTCAAGTAGATTTTATGTCACTACTTAAACAATTCTATAAACACTAGGAATTGTTGATTATTAATTTAGCAACACTTCTCAACAATCTGTAATGTTGTAAATTACAATTTTGTTATGTACCATTGTTATGGTCGTATATGGTTAAGTACTAAAGTTGGCATGACAAAGATGGAGGAAGTAATACTTGCATTTTGAGAGTGATGAATCGAAGCAGATGCTAATGTATGATTAGCAAGCATGCTGTACAGAAAAAGTCAGAAGACCTTTACATTCCTCTGCAGTTCAGACATTCTGTTTTTTGCTCTCAAATGTTGTGGGTGAAAGTGCCAGTAAATGATAAATTCCCCCATAGCTTTTCTTTTTACTTTACTTTACTAGATAGAATAATACTTATAATGCAATGTGAGATAAGATAATAAAATAGTGCAGCCTCTTGGTGTAGTTCAGCTTGTCCAAAGAAAGAAAAAAAACGTTCCATATTTATATTTGGAGGTCAAGGTTTAGTAATGTATTTCATTAGCTACTGAACTTTTCATGTTAATGTCATAAATTATTTTGGTGGTAGAAATCTTTCAATACCTTTGTGGCTCTAATAACAGACTACTGTAACTTGAAGAGGGAGGTATCACATCTGTAAAAAAACAAAATGTTTAACATCCATTGTATATATTTTGATCGGCTTCATCATGTAATTGTTTTTGTTAAATCTGTAGATGGACACTCAGTGTAAGATGGTGAGGGAGCTCCTGTCCATCAAGGAGCAGTCACAGTTACTGGTGAAAGAGACCAGTGGCAGATTGGGTAAGGATTTTATTGATTTTTCATCATCTCTGTGGAATTATCAATGATCAATTGAACATTTCATCTGGTGTCTTTTTTCAGCCGCAGAAGCAGGATTCCAGGATCTTTCACCTGACCCACTCAGGAACCTTATGAGAGCACCTTTATCCTCTTCAACCACATAGACTATGGCTCTTTATGACATGTATGTTACCTAAACATGTTTATTATTGCTATGTTTTATTATATGTAAAGTATACTGTTTTCTCTATCAAATTAAACTATTTCAGTCATCTGCAGGACCTGTAATAGTGCTAGTTCGGGTAATCATGTGCTTGGCCAGCAGGTGGCAGTAGCTGGCTTCATAAATGTATTGCGAAAAGCTTGGTTTATGGGTGTTTTTTTTTCTTTTTAAACCCGACTTCCGTGTATTCACACTTGCAAAATATAATACTTAGATTATACTGATGATGAGGTTGAGCCAATATTTTAACAATACTTTACTAGCCAATAATGTTGGTCATTCTTTGTATCTTAATAAAATAAAGGCTGATTAAGATATCCCCCATCTCTTGCAACTGAAACCCCATCCAGAGCTATCTTTTCTCTTTTAATTATAAAAAACAAAAAAAATCTGATTCTATCTTTAAAGTTGGCATTAAAAGAACTTTCTGGGGTTTATTTGCAGTGACATTTAAGCGGTTGCAGTTTCGTAGGTAGACTCAAAAGTGATTCTTCAAAGTGTAAACATCACAATGCATGGTGTCAAAATGCAAGTGAACCATTCGAAATTTGAAAAGTTTGAAAACATTCCAATTCTGCTCTTAAAATTGCCTGCAGTCTTCCCATTTATATGCTTATCCTCAGTCCCATTTACTCTGTTTTGGTGCTGCATCTATTTCACTTCATCTGTGTCCCCTGACCATTCCAGAGGAGGCCCCTCCCCCACAGTGACTCACCCCCATCTCTTGCATTTGGCTCGGTCACTGATGCAGAACGAAGCTTTGACATTGTACCAGTCAGTCAAAGCTCTGTTCACTATCACTCTTATCTTGTGGACCCATTCCGCTCATTAATGATCATACTTAATGTGTTTCCCCTGATGATTATAGAGGAACGAAAATCCTCTTCCACCACTGCTAACAGAGTCAATTATGTGCTCGGCATTATGTTCACCAACAATGAGTTTGGGTGATTTTTCCTTGTGATTTTATATAAGGGAGTCACTTGAGAGCGCAAAGGACCAGCAAAGAGAAGGCGAGTGAGGTTGTGACCGTGAGTAAAGGAGGATGGAGCACAGCAGGAGAGATCGATTCTTATTTAGATGAAAATGAGGCTTGATGCTTGTGGGGTGAGAGGAGGGCAGCTTTAGCATCCAAATGAATAGAGGTTTCACAGAAATGATCCTTAAATGAATCACAAACAATAAAACAAAGAAGTTTACAAAGCCGCTGACACTCTACTTTCAAGGAAGGTCTCTCTTGACATTGATAAACACAGACTTTGGGGTCAGATGGTAATCCCTGAAGCTGCTCACTTAAATTCCTATGATTAAGTGTTGTTTTAAAAATCTACATACCCCCAAGTAGATGGGGGAGTTCGAATTTGAATGCAAAACACATATGGATAATAGCACCTTGGATTTGACTTGTTCATCCGAGCCCCATGTTTGTTGATAGCTAGAAAGAAATGGGTGATCCTTTTCTAAATGGATGATTTTCATATTCTTGGGGGGAGAGGGGGGTCTATTGGGGCCTAAAGTCTGTATGATTGGAGTGTTGGTTGTGATAGGACAAACAACAACTTAGGAGGGTCTGAAAACCATTGGTAAACCACTCGGGAAGACAAATGCCTGAAATGTGTCTTGTACTATATGCACAGTCAAAGAACAATTACTGTCACGGCTTACCATATTCTCTATGCTTGTTGTCTCCAACTTTAGATTGATTAGCCACAGATTGTGCTAGATGGATGTGTGGAGAGTCAGCATAAACCACTGCCAGTTTGGTCCTACTCCCTCATGCACACCCATCATCTCTCCCCGGTACAGCAGGACTGGCTGCGGCTCTCCTCCACATCCATTCAGCCAGTCATTCGTCTTGGAAAGCTGTCTCTCTGATCTGAGTGATAAACTACAGCAGAATTGCCCAGTTTGCAAAAAAACAAGGACACTTGTTTTCAATCTGTGCTGTCAACATTTTCATACCGAGAACTGATGGGATGTTTCATTCATCAGGGTCTTAAGACAAAATGATATTCTTAGGTTGGACTGTTCTGCTTTGATATTGAATATAGCCCTTGGTGTTGCCAGTGTGCCTTAGTAATGTTAGTGCCTTTATTTAAAAACAAGGTGGTTAGGAAACAATATTTAACAAACAGGAAGCAAATTCAACCATCCCCTTTTTTTCCATGAGCAGGGAAGGGTTGCAGTGATTTTTTTTCTTTAGAGTCAATGAGCTTTTGTCCCTTGCTCAAACACATCTTCAAATTAAGCTGACGACTGCACCTGCCCAAATCATCTTAGGTGTTATTACACGTTTTTTTTCAAATGCTACGTTTCTTATATACGCTCAAATAGCACGCCACCCCAGGTCTTCATATGTCTACGTGCATTCAATTCGAAGTTTTGTTTCGGAAACCATGGCGTGCAGGGGGATTCCAACCCACATTAATGACAGAAAAAAAAACCTGCTTTAACCAATTAAAATAGGACGAGCATAAGGATGGTGACGTAAGGGGATATCGTTTGTAAAGGCAATGTACGAGGTGAGCCTTGGCACCTGGAGACGTGAGGCAGCGACAGTGTTTGAAAAGATTTGAAAAAAAAAAACGCACACACACACACAAACACACACCACCTCGTTGCCACCATCACACCAGCAAACGTGTTATTGTATCCACCATGGCAGCTGCCTTCTCTATCGCACCGATCAGCCAACCCGCAGGCTCGCGCTCTCTGCTCACATGAGTTCAATGGTCAACGCGACGCACAGCGCTCGCGCAGCCCCACTACATCCCACATACTCGCGCGACACCAACAACAATGGCAAACCGTAGTGTGTTATGGTAGAAGGTTTCAGATTGGGAGCTAGACGGCCAGAAAAGCCTTGTCGCTGCATACGCCTTTAATTCCCGTTTTTTTCGCTCGTATTCGCGAGGCAACAGTGGTCATCTGTTGTTATATTTTTCATTTTGACATTTTTTTTTCGCCGAAAATGTGCGAGGCGCTGTTGGCAAGCTCACACAGTCCGTGCATGTGTGTCCCTGCTGCTTTTCTGCTGGGCTACAGCTACTAACCTAGCTGCCTTTCACTCGGTGCTTAGCTAACGTTAGCCTGGCCGCGTTTGTTGACTTGAGGGGGAAAAAACACGAGCGAACGTAACGCGCGTTCGTCCGATTTGTTTTATGACAACGACCCTTAACTGTTTGTTAATCGCCGCCGTCGGTTAAGGGAAGAGGCGTTGTATGGTTTGTCGTAGAAAATACTTTGCTGGCTAGCTAACAGGCTAGCTAATTGTGTGTATTCTTCGACTGAGGAAAACGGCGAGTTTTCTTTGAAAGTATGGATGATCAGACCAGGATGATGACGGGTCTCACCGGACTCGGTGGACTAGCACAAGGCGATGTCGGTGACCCGGACTCGGTCAGGAAACAGTCCCTCGGTCAGCCCCAACAAGACATTGGGGATATCCTACAGCAAATAATGGCCATCACCGACGAGAGCCTGGACGAAGCACAGGCCAGGTAAGACGGGCGAAGAGCCATTTTCCACTCGTGATAGCTAAGCTAAAGTGCGCTGTATGTGTCTTACTTTTGCCCAGGTTTACACGAAACCTTCGCTCGATGTGATGCACAATTGCCACAATATGCAACTTCACGTTACATTGTTATTCGCCGCTAAAACAACAACCCTACCTTTTAGTGACCGAATAACTTCGACACACACTACAATGCTGCTGTGCCCCGAGATGAGGTTCTTTGTTAATTCGAACCGTGATTGTGAACATGTTTATTTGTTTGAAAAAACCGTCGACAACGTTCATCTCAATTGGTTTATTAATGAAGTTTCACGTTTAAAAAAAAAAAAGTTTACACTCCTTGTTGAGTCTATTGGAATGGAAGCCGTGTGTAATGCACAAAACCACTTTCCCCCAACACTGTAGCGTTTGGTTTGTACAATATAGTTGCAATAACCCCTGCAATAATATTGCAAATGTACTTTACCGAAATCAAGACATTTGGGATAATACAATGAGGGGAAACAAATTCCCCTTCAACCCCAATCATCACAACTATCCTGAAGTATGTCAACACAATACACAATGCTTTCTAGAAAAGTGAAGGTTTTTCCAAGTTTGCAGGAGTCGCAGTGATTTGAGCGAAATCAGATCCTGTATGGTCATGTTGCCAAAGCATCTCCCCATTACCAATCAGAATAAGCCCTAATTAGATTTGCCTAATTAAAACAGCATGTATCTGATATGGCGCTCCACGTCAGTGTGGGTGCTGATAACATTAGTCATTGAAATGTAAATGAGTGGAAACATTAAGGTGAGGGGGTAAGGATTAGTCAGTTGCCCCAACTATTTGTCTGTGATGACAGCAATCGGTCATTCCTGTGACTCTTCACCCTAATGTTTGTGTTAGAGGTGTTTTTTACCAATCATTATTGTGGGGTATATGCACCGCAGTCGGCCTCGCACTCATTTGCCATGTGGCTCCAAAGGAGCATAAGGTCAGTTTCAGATGAGGCGTCAGTATTTCAACAATAGACAACCGTCCACTGCAAGACTGTGGCCACAGTGTGATGTGTCATTAGCTAGTGATTTTCCACCCAACATTTGACCACCTGGTTCTCTTAATTAATTCACTCCTCTTTCACTCCCTCCCTCCCTGGTGTTCATCCTTTTCATTGTGTGCTGGGTGCAATCAATTCTCCTATAATGTGTACGCGAGTGCAGCTGTCCGCAAATCGAGTTTCTATTAATGAGATGGTGGTGAGGGGGAGGGATGATGCTATACCAGCAGCCTATGAACACTGGAATATTACGGTTTCGCCACTGCAAGTTTAAGGACGTAATCAGGCCTTGCCTCACGGACAAATGCAAATATTTTATTTACGATTTATTATTTCATGTGGTCCATTATTTGTGTTGTTCTTCCACTCCCTTTTTCTTTGCTTTATGGTTTGTGCTGACCATTTTACAAAATGTTGTACTGTGGTTAATCAAACAATGTGAATCACAATTATGTGACTTGAAGGACCAATTTTATTGTTGAATGTCATATGATAGCCCTATTATTAGTGGTTAAAGGTCTATTCTTAAAAAAAACTATTTAAAGGTGTGGCTGCTTTGGAAGTGCCAGAGATGTCCTTGTTGTATGCTTGTATTGATCTAAACTCTCATCTCAGGGCATGTCCTCTTGGTGAGAGAGATATATATATATATATATATATATATATATATATATAGGTGTGTGAAAGATTAATCCTAAAAAGAATTCCGTCTACAGTAGATCAGTGCACTTTATAGAAATGGTGAGCCATTTACAGTTTTAGTTGTTAGCGCTGCCATTTTCATAGTATGTAATAACAACTTACCACCGGGTAATTCTTTCCTTAACGATATGTGTTTATTATTAGCAGACAAGTTGGCTTTCACCAAGGGTGTGATTTTTTTTTGTTGCTTATTTTTCTTATGTTTACTTCCAGTAAAAGATCAAAACATAACCAGTGTCATGACACCATGCATCATGTTGCTAAAAACGGGTGAGATTATATTTGGCATCTCAAAAATATTCAATCGTCATCAATATCGTTACTCTGATCAGGTTTTTCACCCACACCTCAATCATTTGCTCTGTTGGTGATTCACAAAGTCATGTGTGAGGTGGCTCACGCGTGAGCACGACGGCCTCGTCATGGGTGGCAGTGTGTTGGGATGGGGAGTGGTCAGGGCAGCGCACAGACTCGGTGTTGCAGAGTACACTTCCTGCACGCCATCCGCCCTCATCCTCTCACCCTGTCGCCATATGTTCAGATGCTGGCCAGAGGATTCGCCGGCGCATTGGGGTGGATCAGACGACCCCACAGAGGGAGGGAGAGCAGGGGGGGGCATGGCAGGGGGTGGCCTGCCACTCAACTTCCAGCACAGGTCAGTACAGGACCGCATGAGCACCTCCTTCTCCCCCTCCTGCTCATACCCTCCATGCTGAAGGCAGCCCTCCCCCAACTCAAATCCAGCAGTGACAGAATTGGTGGACAAAATGACTTATTTAATGCTAGACATGTAACTTCACATCACACTGCCTCCATAATCACACAGAATGGCAGTTGTTTGTGGCATATACAGTCGGCGCACGATGTGCTAGTTCACCTTAGTCCCCTCAGTAATCCTGCAAAGGACATTCACAACTGGAATTGTTGTTGAGGTTAGGTGTAGCCAAATCATGTCCATCTGTGGTTGTTTTTATTGTGATGTTTTTTTGGAAAAGAAATGCTTCATTTCTTGTCGATCCTCAGGTCTTTTTTTTTTTTTGTGTCATCCTTCCCAGTTCATGCTCATCAGAATTGGGGGGCTTCATGCTGGTTTTGTTTTTGTTTTTCACCCGAACTATATCTGTGTTTACGATTGCATATCAACATTGTTTCCAATGCATCAAGTTTATCCAGGGTATGATATGTTTTGTAATATCTAACGGCACCAATTGAACATATTCAAATACTTGTTTGCTTTGCCCGTTTGACTATTTACTGAAATTACACTGGGTGCAGAAAACATTTTTTTTAGAGATAATAACATTCTACAACAGCACTGCAAACTTAGGTTTCCCAGTTACTATAGATTTGAACAACATCCCTCTCGTCAATAATGGAACGTTATGAGCTACAGGTAGTGGTACAATGTATTGCATGCCTGGTTACACATTTATGTATGTGTACCTTTTCAAATTTACAATTTTTTAAAAGGTTAAAAAATTACTTTTATAATAGAGTTTCATATGCGCCAGACTCATGCATTTCTCTCAGATATAATTGGTTTCTATTAACAATGCTGAAGTTGGAGATACTGATATCAAGTCATCTAAGGTCATATTAGGTTTGAGATTTTCAACAACATACCCCCGTCTTACAAGTTCTAATCAGCTGTAAAAGATGGGAGTGTGTGGGTGCCCGGTTGAGTATTAGCCGGAAATGATGTTGCTACGGTGTTCTGATTTAATTACCGTGACCTGGAGTTCAAGTTCTCAAGTTTACCCCTTTAATTGCTATTAGCCTGATTGGCAATAAAGAGAATGCCTCTAAATAAATTCAAACTGCAACTTAATACTAATCCTCTCTTATCAACTCCAGATCTACTTTCGTGTAACAAATCTTTCCGTGAGTGGTCAAATTAAGATTACCGTTTAGTAACTCTGCAATCCGGGGCTCAGTAACGATGACCTTGAGGTTTTGCACCATTACCTGTCCAACAGCGCTAAGCATCCAAAAGAAAAAAAGTGACTTTTCTGGTTCAGATTGAAGCATCAATGGGGGGGGGGCTGTGCACTGATGAAGGCGTTTGGCTTCTGAACGTGCCTTTAAACAACATCGCTCCGTCCTGCTGCGTTGCTCTACACTCTTGAGATTATGTATGCATAAAACATACGGCTCCACTACCTGTTTATGGGGGAGGACATGGTATGACTTGAGATGGAGATCTGTTTATCGTAATGCTCCCGACTCTCTCTTATTCCCTCTTCTCCCTTACAGGAAGCATGCCCTGAACTGTCACAGAATGAAGCCAGCCCTCTTCAGCGTTCTCTGTGAGATCAAAGAGAAGACGGGTGAGTTTCTACTTAACTTGTTCTCTTTGTATTCTTCAGCCTGCACAGGCAGTAGCCTACCGTTGAGATGCAGCGTGCCTTTGCTTCATGGCTTTTCCTTGTGTTGAAATACTTTAGTGTTAGAGAACTAAATGGATGCACACTGATTATGTTTGCCGTAGAGCCGGTTTAGCTCATTCTAGTTTTGAATGACTGTTGCTGTTGAAAAGTACGCACGGCTCTTTCCCTGCCTGTCCATTTCACAAAATGTACCCAAATTTTGGCCACTGTCCAGTCTTCTCACCAACCACCTGAAACCTATCTCATTGGAGTGGTGCCTTTTGAAACTTGAGTCGGACACGCGAAAGGTGCTTCAGAACATTCTAACAACCCTTCCGACGTCGAGTTCCAATCCTTGTTTGTGAGAATGCCATTTATGTATACTTATTTATATTGAATTTCAGGTACACATTGCCCTTGGGGAAATAACCTATGCTGCCTATGTGAATATAGTACCTTGAATTTTCTTGTAGTAAAATCCGTGCTCATTCTCATCGTTTTAGCTATTCCAGTCAGCTTTTCAACGGATTCTAGTAGGGTTCAAAGGAGGAGGCCTGGGATGGGTTGCAGATTGATGGTTGTCCTCGTGAATGGGGTGGGTTTTTGAATTCCTTCCCTTTGCCAGCATCTCTCCGTTCTTGTCTAACTGGGTGCTTTTACTCCCTTTCATTTACCTTGTGTGTCTTCCAACGGCAAACGTCGCGTCTTCAAATACAATTTGAAAATGCTGCACTGCTGCCTGTTGTGGCCCTCTGTCAATAATGTATTATTGCTCTCCAGTGATGGGAGAAAAGTAAAGGCTGGGCCTGAGTGAGTGGGGCAGGGTACACTGTTTCCCAGGCAACCAGTGGTCTTATTTACCCTAATGCCATTCACTTTGATTTTCACATTTATACTCCCTGCAAACTGCAGAGAGGGCCTGTGAGCTAGTGTACAGCGAGCTGAGCTGGAAAGAAGAAAAAAAACAGACGAGGCACGAACCACAGATTCCTGGTTGAGATGAATATGCCAACCACGAGATTTAGAGATCTTTGGCTTTGCCTCTTCTCTGCTGGCCATCTGCCACATAGTTCCCTCCGAGCTGCGCTGGGTACCTGCTTTGGCATTTCTTCACTACTCCGTCAGACCCCCTGCAGGCCCCATTATGTGCCTCGGGAATGTGAATTGACTTCCCTTCAGTGCAGCTTGTGGAAGATCCAATCAGTAGTGCGCTTGTATCTCCGCAGATTTTCTGCAGTATTTTTATTTATTTTTTCCACTAACAAACATGCACTTGTATCTGAACACTGACGCACGCACACACCAAACGCGGATAAAAGCAAACTCGGTCTTGGGTCTACTCTTACTGCCTCGGTCTTGTCCTCTCCCCCTCCCTCTCTCTCTCTCTGCCTAGCTCCCATTCTTGAAAGAGAAGACTTGCTCTGAACTCGGGGCTTTGATATGGTAATGTAATGGTGGTGGAGGAGGGGGAGGTGGGGTGTGGGGGATGGGAGGTGAATTCCTCTGAGTGCTGCAGTTGGTTAGATTGTTTTCATTGTAAAGGAAATGTTCTTCGCAAATGCCAATACCCCCCTCCACCACCACCACCCCAAACACCCCGTTTTTTTTTTTTTTTTAAACAGCCCCTGCGTTGTCCTGTGCTCTCACATAAAACATGACCTCAACCTGCACGGGATTGCTTGCTTTTACACCCGTGCATACGTGTGCTTTTAGATACTCTCCAAAACTGAAATTAAAGCACTCTTGAGAGAGATGGAACGTGATCAAAGTTGAGAGCCAGTGGCTTTGCTTCTACTCGGTTCTGTTCTCTCCCTCTCATGGGTATTTGCTGTAAAAATAGCTCTTGGTGCAATGGGGGACAGCTTATGCCAAAATCTCTCGCAAGCCAATGCAGCTACTCTCAGAAGTTTTTCATTTAGTTTGGGTATTTTTGAGGCATTTCTTCTTACTTTTATGGATTCCCTGTGCGTTACACGACAGTGAATATGTCACTCACTCCGCTCTGTCACTCCGCTCTAGTCTTTCTCTTTCAAGCCTGAACCTTGTCTGTTGTCTATCTTTCGATGGGTTTTAAATGAAGAGGATATATAAATGTAGTATACATAAGTGTATCAACAACCTCGACTTGGGCAAGTTTACACACCGACACGTAGCACTCATCTGGATTAGCTGTCATAATAATAATAATAATAATAATAATAATAATAATAATAAATCGTTTCAAAGTAGTAGTAGAAAAAGTGGCAAAATTGTTAGCGTCCTACCTGCCCTACGCATAAATGGCTGGCTCCGTGTCACCTATAGGCCATACAACAACAGTGACAACGAGGTCTCTCCGATGGGCCTTTAGTCACAGTGATGTTAACTGGAGCCAGATGATTGCGGGTGCCCAGTTAGGCCAGCGCCCCAACAATGTGTCTGGGTCACAAATCCCCCCCTGTCTCATTTCTCTCTTTTTTTTTTTTGTAGTGTAGGTTAGCCATTCCCGTTTACAGGCTCTACTTGACTACTAGTGGCCCGTCCAGGAAGATTAAATTGCGTCCTGGTTTATAAAACCCCAGATTCAACCTTTGTTAATCACAACATTAGAATGCCCAAATTCCCCCTTTCCGAACAAGAACATGTTTGGCAATGCACCTGGGTTGCGTGTGCTGTAGTGATTATGCGGGGACAATAGACTTCTTGGTGCACAGCTGATTAACTTGCAAAGTCCCATAGCTTGCTTGTGAGGCATTTATTAAACATCAAGATATACACTCGTCGTCAGTGTGGGACTTGTTTAAGTTTTCCGTGATTTGGGCTTTCTGCAACAACAAAAAAACCCTGCATTACTCCCTTTCTCTAAACTGCTTGAATTTTTCTCACATGCAAGGAAGGGATTCTTTGGAAAGTGTAGGAAACACGGCACATACATTTCTTGATTATTGAAAGAATATATTCATGTTTGTATAATTCTCTCCGTGTCCCTGTGTTGTTTCTACTAAAATCTCAGCCTATGCCCACCACGAACAGCAGCACATGGGAGCCACGCTGCAAGATGTCTAGCTAAAAACCCCATCATCACATCATTTCAGATATTTAACAAATTATACTCCGTGATCCCCTTCTCTAGGGTCTGGGTCTTTCTCAGTGTTTCAATATAACTATTTAGACTGGCCAGCCCTATTTTAATTTGTCCCGCTACAGTTTCGTAATGAACCAAAAAGCATATTTTGCACAATAACATCAGATATTTCAAATTAGTTCTTTTTTTGCTTTGTTTCCTATTTCCTATTATTGAGCTGTTTGCCTTGTGCTCGCTGGCTTTCTCCTTTTCACAGGCTAATGCTATCGTTTCTAAATATTTTACCCTTCAGAATGACTGGCAGGTCATATAAGCTGCTTAAAAAAAAAGTCACAAAAGTCCATCTGAACTAAGAATGTTGTTTGAGAGAAAGTCGTATGTTGTATGTCTGACATGTCTTCGCCGAGATGTTGTGGAGGGTTTCCTGCTGTTGTGAACACCTTTTCACTTTGGCAATCTCCTGCTGTGTTCTTTGTATGTGAATAGCAAACTCAGGAAAATGTCTTACCGGAAAGGTCTGCAGAGTTCGTGTCTAAAAACACCCATAGTTTCAGCTGCAGCCGCCCGCTTACCAATGAAACGCATGAAATGCAGATTTCGTGTGTAGTAGTAGTAGTGTACAGTGTGAACTGCTGCTACATTTAATAGAAAAGTTGAATTTTAAACCATTATCCTACTTTTTTTTTTTTAATTCTAATGTATATTCAGTCTAAATATTTTCTTTTTCTTCAATGGATTTGATGCGGTTTATTTTCCATTTTGTCAGATTGGAAAATACAGTATGTTGTATGAATTACCATATATTTAAAGAAATAATATTGCCGTGGTGATGACAGTTGGTGGTAAATTACCATTAGCATTTGATACACTTTCAAAGTTAATCTCTCTTATAACCTTAGCATCACTGCCGCACCAGTGCAGAACTTTGGGTTCCTTTGTGGTGTAACATATATATGAAAGGATCCTTATATCTTCAATTAGGCTCTTGCAGACACTAAACCAACAATTCAACAATATATCTTCAATCAGTTAAGGGAGGTTGCAATGTTTGTGAAGACCATGTAAGTCCACTAATCAAATGTATTCAGTGCACACACGTTATCTGTCTGCATTACAATGCAATTTCAACAACCAAATGGCCCTGAATTGTTAATTGAATTACAGCATGATTGTAGTCATAAAAACACTAAAAGAAAAGCAACACAATTAAAAGTCACACACAGTTGCCACATGTGTACTCAGCCAGAATAAACATTTGACATTTACGTCTTTAAATCTCATTTTAATTGGTATACATTTTTCTATTTCAAAGGGCATGCATTATCTTGACAAAAACAAGATTTTTTCAAATGTTTATTTGGAAGCAATTTTTTGTGAGGAAAAACCCTTTCAGCATCACTTGATTGACAGGATGATATACTACGGTACATTAGGTCTAGTGGCTCACATGCTTCATTAAAGTAACTTAATTATTATTAGTTTTCAAAGAGCCGAATTTGGAAGAGCGCCATAACACTTCATGGGTTTAGAGAAACCTGTGGGAAGACTTGTCTTGTATTTTTTACGATGATAGGTGCTCAGTGCATTATAAGCCAAAAGCTTTGACAATATAAAAATACTTTGTGACAGAAAAATCCATCTGAAGCTACCAAATCGGCATTTTCAGTTTGACCATCACTAGGTTTTAAAATAAGAATAGGACATCTGCTTGGTCAAACAACCATATTTCACTTGTATGTTTTTTATTTATTTTTTATATTAACATTAGCTATGCAGTGCTGCGGTACATCTCGATGGCTCTACAGAATTCTCTTTTGGTTTGTTTTGCCCTGCCGCTCATTTGTTGTTCTTTTTTCTCTATCGCTCACTCTTCCCTGCCTTTTTTTTTTTTTTTTTTTGCAGAAGAGAATGAAAAAGATAGTGTGTTGGGGGGGTGCAGGAGCATTACAGGGAGATTGATGAGGCAGTAAGAGCAGGAGTAATTACTCGGTGTCCATTCCCCAAGCCAGATTGGCAGACGGCTAATATCACACAGACCCCTGGCCTTGACAGACACGGCACCACCCACCCACCCAAGCTCAAACTGGGGAGGCAGAGCACCCCAACCTTCAGCCTAGGCCTAATGGTGTGTGTGGGCTCACTGATTTCCCCATGTGGTTTATTCCTCTAGGAGCCGGGCTTCTGTATATCGACAAGGAGAACTGCCGTCTGGAGTGCAGTATAGGAGGGGGAAAAGCATGGTGGAATTGTTCACCTTTAAGACCGTTACTATATGATTTTTTTTGTTGTGTGTAAAGATTCATCGAGGTCAGTGGATTTGCCTGTGCTGTCAAACAGCATTTCAAAGAGAGATCTGGGGGGGGGGGCTGTTTTATGGAAAACAGCTGAGTTATTATTTGGTGACGAGCATTAACCACATGGATCGTGTCACTCTATCGCAAAGTTGGATAAGGACAACTGCTCACTCGGGGATCGTTTCCTGATCCGATTTGGCAGATTCAATTTATACGTGTGGCTCCAAACATTGAGTTTATTTGGAGAATTTGGGACGCGGGGTAACAAAATAAAAATGTGTGCACATAGGATTATTGACTTGAAATGTGTTTTTGTCTGGTTCAGGTATAATCTCTGTTTCTCTCGCCCCTTATTTATTTATCTATTAAAAAGAAAATGATGCAAAGCAGAAAACGAAATTAAATGTTGATGCACCTGATTGGACGTACTGAAGGCAAACACGATTGAAATTAATTGGCCGGAGTGACACGATGGAATAAAAAAAGTAACGAGGAAATACGGAGTGCCCCGTCAGTATTGGCTCAGGATCACCCACAGGGCAGACTCCGACCTCACCCACCCCCCAAGCCACCCTCAGCATGTATGCTTCTCACACTGCTTTTAGGCTTTACTCTTAAAGGGAGCTGGCGTCTCCTTAATTAAAGATATGTAAATGTGGTCTCGGCTGGATTGCATTAGTTTGGTGGCAGTGGGGTGGGAGTGTGTCGGAGCCTAGCTCCTAATCCTGACTAATTAAGGATTAATTACAATTGATGGGAGCCTTCCACCCCTCCGTCGTATTGCACATTGCTGTCCTACACAGTATGTTTGTACATTTCACTCTGTGTCATAAAGGCAGGGGAGAGATGGAATCATCAAGGCTGGTGGAGAGGAGAGGATTATTCCCCTCACACCAAGATTCGCAGTTGGTTTATATAAGCCCATGTTCCTTTCAAGCTTTTTCTCCGGTCTACTCTAGTCTAGATAGATATAATATATAGATTTTGATTAATAACACATTAATAATAATAATAAAAATATATATATATATATATATATATTTATATATATAGTTTTAGGGCCTTTTTTGGGGGGGCGGTTTTGTTTCAGCATCTTTTATCATTTGCACCACTTGACAGGTTACACGTGTGCAGAGTTGGTGTGTGGGTATCCTCGTGTTAAACCACTTTTGTTATCCCCGCTCAGCCACACATATGACAGAGATATTTATTCCTCACTAAACTGGTACATCAGACCTGTGCAGACTAACCATGTACCCTCAGCTCTCCCCGGCACCATCTGACTGTGTCATAATGCTTGTTCACTTGTTATAAATGGGCACTGCTCTTCTGATCTATCGCTTAATTGCCACCTAATTTGCATAACAGTGCAAATTAACGACCTCTCAAATGAGCGTTCATTTTTCACAAAGTCTTTAGGAGCTCCTTAAGAGTCTGTGCTAATGAGCACAGGAGGCAGCTGGCCTGATGAGAGTTGACTGGGGGAAGATCCGAGCAGTGCTATAACAAGCCTCCTGCTTAGGTGCTCTTCGCCATCCTCCTCTTCCTCTTGTGACATTTCCAATTCTTCTTTCTTTTTTTTCTTTTTTTTTTCTTCTCCACGTTTCTGTCGTACTAGGTACTCGACTAGGGGTTATTATGTTCGAGATGCACTGCTGTGCTCGGTGTGTCTTTCTAAACTGCAGCCTGCATCCTATTTTAACACTTAAATGTTTTTCGTATTTTTTGTATTATTCTTTAACAAAACAATTCAATGTTCCACAGGAAAATAGCATCCGTGGCCATAGATATGGAATTATGTCTTCTTATTTGACTGTTGAACACAAACTGGTCAACTCAGGCATCAAAAGGTAACCAACCCAGTGCAGCTCAAATAACCAATGGGCAGCCCATGGGCAATTACTTTGTGATGCATCGTTGTTTGGGAGAATCTTTTCACAAACGACAAAAACTAAATAAAAATGCTGCCTGCTGTGACTGTATGAGTGTCACACGAATTCCCACAGGCAAAGCGTAAACCACCGGTGTTATGCAGAGTTCTGCGTGCCTGCAAAGAACAGTTAAAACCGAATGGATTTTTTTGGACGGCCCACCAGGCCACAGTTGGAGGGGGCTTTCTCTCGCTGTGCTCCTGGTGTCAAGTTTTGACTGTGACAGACGGGTCCATTGTTATGGACGTTTATGAGAGAGAGAAAAAATCAAACGAATGGCACGCAACTGTGGGGCAAAGAGCGCTGCAGATGTTGGGAGATGCTAGAAATGAACTCGCGTGTCATAAATGTATGTCTCATGTATCAGAGAAGAGTGCGTAATCAGCCTTGGATATAACCTGCAGATTAAACTGCACTAACCACATTTTTACGAGGCGACCACCCAGCAACATTAAGGTTACGAGCACTCCGCTAAAGGATGCGGTCACATCGGTACTTGCTCTTTTCGTAGAGTAAACCTGTTGTATTGAATGCACGTCTTAATTGTTTTAGCCTGACATGTAAGAATTTCTACTTCTTTTAAACATAGGTTTTAGGGAAAAGTCTCTTTTTAAGGGTAACCTAGTATCTACCTAGGTAATGATTAAATTAGAAAACATGGTTATTTCCATTTTCTGCCTGGCCAGTGAAAACGTGCATTGGACACCGCAGTATTTTTCCATCGCAACTCATCTTTAGTCTACATTATTTCGTTTTCAGCTGCCCTGACTTTTGACCGCTAAAAACTACAGGAATGACCATCGGAGAACTAGCTGTAATCATGCCATTTCTTTTTAACCTATTCATATAAGGGATTGGGGGGATTGGGGGAGAACACCTTGTTTATTATTTATTTGCTCCTGTTTGTGTAGATTAACTGACAACACACATTGATCCCTCATTAGTGTTTGTGTGCGCGCCGGTGTGTTTGTGTGTGACCATTCAAGGGGGGGGGGGGGGGACACGTAGTCATCGCTTGAGTGTCCGGGGTACACGTAGTCATCGCTTGAGTGTCCAAGCCTCTCTCTTTAGTTAATTAAGGGCTGATTGATGATGTGTTGGACTGAAGTGTTGTGTTTGCCCAAGGTGTGAGTTCTCCAATTCACACCTTAATCAGGCCACACTGTGTTTACTCTGGATCCTTACCCCTCTTTCTCTCTTTCTGTCTCCGTGTTTGTGTCAGACTGGGGGGCTGCGTGCCACGCTACTCCCAAACAGATGCTGATTAGCCTGAGCTGCTTAAAGTAGGAAAAGGACATATGGATTGGGTTCATTAAGTTGACTGTACTCCTCGAAAAGCACCCTTTTAGAAGAATGGGGTACACAGTTTTTATGTTGCATGTGCGGTAGAAATGGACCATTTCCCCGATATCCATTTGGCAAAAAGCCCATCAGTGAAATTATTCATTTTTAATGCTGGTTCTTCAGTTTTAATGCCATATTCTACTACTTGCCCAAGGCAACATTTTATTCACCCAAGCCATTTTTTCCCGAATAACCCATATTCTACTGAAATGGCATAGTAAATCAAAATCCCATAAGCACAGAGGAACTCGTTTGTGAATGTTGATGTTAATAAAGTGTTACAAAAAAGTCCAACCTGACATGCAGGCTTCCATTTTGCTCCCAGGTTGCTTAAGACTATTAGTATAAATGGGAGAGCACATGCTCTCATTCCATGCTCTTATATATGTAACTAACTGTACATCATGATCAAAGTTTGTATTTCGCTGTATGGAGTTAAAGGTCAGGGATTACAAAAATAAATAAAATAAAATCCCCTATTCTCTGATGCCACCCATCTCTGTTTCTGCACAGTGGAGGTCAAACTGATCCATCATGAAAATCAGGGGGAAAAAAATTGGCACGCAACCGGCTTGGGTTTTGTCAAACTTCTTAAAATGTGTTGGACAAGACACATGGTATATAGAATCTGGAAAACCAAATTCAACCTGATGGTTTACAGCAACTGTGAGTTGCGCGTGGATGAGGAAGAAGTTTTTTTTTTGTTTGTTTTATTTGATCTTTTTTTTATACCCCAGATGATAATTTATATCTCGCAGTTATACAGTTTTAGTTCTTACAGATGTTTTATACAATACCTAGCTGCAGTAGAGATTTATTTTTTGCTGTTTTTTTTGTGAGTCCAATTTACATATTCATGCAGGCATATTTTCATTGGGAAAACCATCTTTCCATGGCCCATTCTCTTTATCTGAATTCTCTGTCTGTAAGGAAAGGAACAACTGATGTTTTTTCACAGTCCTATCTTTTCTCCTTTTTCTGGCTCCCTCGCTCTCTGGCACGTCTGTACTGTGGATTCTGTATATTCCTGTAGCCTCGCTCTCTTTCTCTCTTCTCTCCATCTCTCCCCCCACCCTCTCTCTCTCTCTCTCTCTCTCTCCCCCCCTCTCTCTCTCTGTCTTCCTCTCTCGCACACATATCTTCTCCAGTGACTCCTTTTTTCAATTCTCCTTGGTTCTCCTTCTACCCTCTCTCTTCTTACCTTTTTTTTTCCTCCCCCCCTTCTCTATGCTTCTCTCTCTCCCGCTCCCTTGCTCTCTCCCAGTGAAAGGCTGAGAATACCCAAGGGAGCTGATGCAATTAAAATGCTAATCCTGTCTGTCTACAGAGAGAGGGAGAAGGGGGGGGGGGGCTGACAGCATGAGGGATTGCGGCTCACATGGAGAACTCGACTGAAATGGAGAACAGAGGGAGGGGGGCACTGGGGGAGGTGGGTGGGGGTGTGCTGAAAGGGAGAAGGGGGAGGGGATGTGTGTTGGGGGAGACAGAGTGAAAAGGGGGATGCTAGCGAGGGGAAAAAAGACAGACAAGGATAAAGCTTGCGCTGCGAGCTGAGCAATGATATACTGACTGCGTTTAAGTCTTATCTATTCCAATGTGTGGAAGGCGTTCCAGTTAATGTTCGGCACCACACTAGTGGTTAGGTTGTTCACCTACCTGCGCCGCTTCATACACTGCGTGTTGTGTCTGTACAGCACGCCGCTTCCAACAGTGGCTGTGCAGAAATGAGAATGATTATGTATGCGGCGAGAGCCCAGCTGGATACCCTGAATATTTCATAGTATGTGTTGCTCGCGCCGTTTCTCAATGGCACACAGCCTCGGCGAGGGTGGTAGCGTGTGCATAATGGTGTGATTTCCAAGGGCTGTGGATGCAGGCTGCAGGCCTTAAGATGTCTTCCTATTTAAAAAGAAAGAAAGAAAGAAAAGGAAATGGGGATTTAAGACTCATTACTTGCAGCACTCTTGAGTTCTTGGTCTCAGTAATTGAACCAGCTCAGTGGCAACATCAGAAGCCAGTTGGTCCCAATGAAACACTGTTTTGTTGCTTCTTTTTTTTTTTTTTTCACAACAATAGATTTTCGTGCAAAAAAGGCATCTGGTTCTCAGAGATGTATGTTTCTTTTAATTGTTAACTGTGTTTTTCCGGGATCTCTTGGCATGTTTTTGAGTGGAAAACTTTTTTTTTTCTTTTTCTTTCTTTCCTTTTTTTTTGTTTTTTTGTTACATGCAACCACGTCATATGGGCTTTTTCTGTGCAGTATCTTAACTCATCTCAACAGCTGCCATGATACCACTAGGCCAGTAGACTGAGCATGAGTGCAACTGTGGGTAATCACAGCTTAATTGGAGTAATTAGGGGAATGTAGGGGCATTAGGCTACAGCTGGGGGCCATAATGAGGAGTGTGCGTGTGTGTGTGTGTGTGTGTGTGTGTGTGTGTGTGTCTGTCTGTATGTCTGTATGTATGTGTGTGTGTGTGTCGGGGGGGGGGGGGGGGGGGGGGGGGGGGGGCTGAGGTGAGAAACTTCAAGAGCCACAGTTGCCCTCTTCACTGTAGGTCGGTTACACTTTTGGGTAAACGGACAGTGCGGATCAACCACAAACACACACACGCCTACACCAAAGAAACACTTCTGATTTTCCACTAAACCACTAGACTAGCTACAGGTTATCGGGTTAAGAAAGCGCCGAGATCATATGTGTATGAACGAGAGAAAAAGTGGAGGGAAAGAGATGGGCGAATCAGGGTCATTAGTTCAGGCGGCTGGGTCTGCTGCATTCCTGAGCCCTGAGATGGGGGAGCAGCAGAGCAGGAATGTGCCTTAGAGAGAGAAGAGACCTAAGCAGAAGGAAAAAAAACAGGCAAGAAGGAACAAGAAAAAAAAAATATATAAAAAAAAAAAGGGGGGGGGGGGAAAGAGGGAAAGTTGGACACTGCTCGAGGAGGCCTTAAATGGTGGAACAGACTCATTTATCAAATGAAGTTTGAAAAAAAAAAAAGAGAAAATTCCCCCGCTACATAGCACTTGGAAACTTTTAAGCAAAACAGTCTTTGTCCTCCTTTCTTTCACATCTGTTAGGCCTACACTACAGTCATACTAATTTGTTAGCTCGGACTGCTCCACAGCTGCAAACTTGTTTTTCACCACGATCCTCTGCTGGGGAAACGTTGACGAGCGCCGACCAAGGCCGCCGGTTAAACCTGCGAGGGTTGTGCCGACAAGAGTGGCTCTGAAAAGGACTAATTCATGCACTCGCTTACCTTTGATGATGAGCTTTGACTAACTGTAATCCTTGAAGAGGACAAGCGCCAAACACCACTCAGTTTCCGATTCAGATTAATCTTGTCATCCATATTGTCAGCGTCTGTCTCCTGCAGTAACCTTTCTGGTTTTCCCTGCTGTCTAAATTGGCTTCTTTCTCCTTCGTGCTGACTATCGTGTAAGCTTTTGCATTTATTACTATTGCGTTGTGACTGAACACGCATTTTTGCAATCACAGCACATTTTAAACCTTTGCACCTGGTTTTCATAACAATTCACATTCCACAGTCTATTGATAACCCTACTTTCATAATGAAAATATACATTAACACGTATTCATTTTGCAGACTCGATGCTTGGTTTGTTTTTCGACAAGCACCGAGTTCTACAACTTGCTATTCCGAAGGAATACATTTTTCGTTCGACGACACCATTTTCAGCCATTTTTGCTGTGAGGCAACGGTGCCGACTGGAAGCACGGACTGTTCAATTATGGGTTGTATGTTTTGGCGTGGAAAGGTGAAGGGAACAGTTGATTGGTTTTCAAAATAGTTACTTGATTTCCTGGTCAATCAAGTCGTTTGAATTATAAAATGAATTGATAAGTAGTGTGCACTATTTATCGGTTTTGAATACTTCCGATAAAAGTAATAAAAAAAAAAAAAAAAAAAAGCCTAAGCCACTTAGTGGTTCTATCAACATTATATATCATTGGTACCGTAATTGTTGTTTTATACCAAATAAATTAGCTGTTGGCGAAGAATGTGCCCGAGCCTTGGTTTTTACCAAGTTCCTTCTTTAACTTTCTGTTTTTTGAATGATAGAGAAACAACGGGGGCAGAGTGAAAGTTAAAGTCTCAGAAGAAAAAGGTGGTTGTCTGTACTTAAAACTTTTCCGTTACAAAGTGGTATCTGTAAGGGAGTTTGTGTGTGTTTGTGTGTGTGTTGGGGGGTGTGTGCGTGTGCGTGTGCGTGCGTGTGTGTGCGTGCGTGCGTGCGTGTGTGTGTGTGTGTGTGTAAGAGAGAGAGATGAGAGCATGGCTGCAGGCTGACAGAGGTCCTGGTATAATACAGTGGTGGAGAGCAGCAACTGATAACTATACTTATGGCCACTGGGGCTCATAGTGACAGCACATGCACTCCCATTACTGGTCCCATGCCTCATGCCCTTATCTCTGGCAGGTTGCCACTGAGGGGCCACACTGCCCTCTGCTGTTGATTTAGAGGTAGTTTGGGCTCATTGCGAATTCAGCCAGGCGCTCCCGGCAATGACTCAGGGGAGAGACTTGACTAGGACTTGACAGGGCTGCACTTCTTTGAATTTTATCAGTGATAAAACGACTTCCTTTGCACCCCAGAACCCACAGCATTGGGCTCTTTCTTTAACAGACAAATGTGTGGTCTGTGTTTAAAAACAAACAAACAAACTAAACAAAACAAAACAAAAAAAGTATATTGAAGGTGTGGCTTTGTGCAGATTAAAAAAAAAAACTTAAGTTTATGTTTTAAACAAGTGAATACTTTCTGCGCCCGCTTACCTTTTACTCTCTCTCTCTCTCTCTCTCTCTCTCTCTCTCTCTCTCTCTCTCTCTCTCTCTCTCTCTCTCTCTCTCTCTCTCTCTCTGCTCTTCCTCAGTGCTGAGTATACGAGGTGTGCAGGAGGAGGACCCACCAGATCCCCAGATCATGAGGTTGGACAACATGCTGCTGGCAGAAGGTGTGTCAGGACCGGAGAAGGGAGGCGGATCGGCCGCGGCGGCCGCAGCTGCAGCGGCGGCGGGGGGCTCACCCACCGACAGCAGCATAGAACACTCCGACTACAGAGCCAAGCTCGCCCAGATCCGCCAGATATATCATTCTGAGCTGGAGAAGTATGAGCAGGTGGGTGCTGAGCAGAACCAAATGCCGGAACACATTTGTTGCTGTGCTATAATTTAGCCCACCGCCAAGGTTCACAGAAGTCCGCCAGTTAAAATCACAATCTCTCGTTCTTGTCTCCTTGGAATGTATTGGGAATTGTCCAGTTCCGCTTCAAACCGTGAGCACCTATGTTCTCATGTTTTTTTTTTTTTGTACATTTATTTTAATATTTTGAATGCTATAATGAGCTGTTCTATTGAGCGATGCATTGAGTTTGAGACTTGCAAACGCGTGCCTCGGGACACTGAGAGTCTGTGGGTAGATCATTTGGTCAAAAATGATACCAGGTGACGACAACCAGTGCAATTTGTGCATTCTTGTGCACTCGGTTCAGTTCCGTGTGCTTCACTTTGCTACACAATTCGGTCTGCCTTGGTGGCCACAGGTGGTGGCCTCATTATAACGAATTTAAAGACACTTTTTTTGCACTGATGATACACTTTGATGCATATCATTCGTACAAATTTAGAAGAAACTGAATTAAAGACATTGTTCTGTCCGAGACCACATGGCTTATGGTATTTTGGTAGCCTTTCCCTGGTGTTCAACTGAGCACAAAACCAAATTACAGACTGTATTCTATGCTTCTCACAAGTCACACATTTCCTAGAAAAGCAATGCTGATTAAGAGAGGAGTCAGAAAACCGAGGCCTATATCTCGTCGTATGCTATGGCGCTGGATTATACCTATCCTTTCAGATTAGCACTCAACCCCTCTCTCTCTCTCTCTTTCCCTTTCGCCGGTGCAGGCCTGCAGTGAGTTCACCAACCATGTAATGAACCTGCTGAGGGAGCAGTCTCGCACACGACCTATCTCTCCCAAGGAGATTGAGCGCATGGTGGCCATCATCCACCGCAAGTTCAGCTCCATTCAGATGCAGCTCAAACAGAGCACCTGCGAGGCCGTCATGATTCTGCGCTCACGCTTCCTTGATGCCAGGTCTGTCTTTTTGCGCGCGCGTGCGTTTGTGTGTGTGTGTGTGTGTGTGTGTGTGTGTGTGTGTGTGTGTGTATAGCTGGGATTTTCTGTGTTTGTGTGTGTTTATTTCCAATACAAATACTGACCTTGTCGGTACGAGTAGTTCTCATGGGGACCAAAGCCTAGTCTATAATGAGGCAAAATATAATTTCTGAAGTCTTCGTTTAAATGATGGGTTAAGTTTGAATTGCGGTTAGGGTAAGCATGGATTGGTAATGGTTAATACTACGGTTCAGATTCCACTATTCACACTTTACCTAGCCCCCAGCCATTATGTCTGTATAATTAGGACCGGGCTGAATGGCAGTCAGTGCCATTCCTTTTACACAAGGAAAGCTGTGCAAATTGTGCGTACGTGTCAAGCGGTTTGTTATTCCGTTGTCGGCCAAAGTGATCTGAGCACGGCGACTTTGCCGTGTCAGACGTGCGCATTCCTGGCGTTTGGGTCATTTTCTCTTCTCTCTGTGTGTCAGACGCAAGAGGCGCAATTTCAACAAGCAAGCTACAGAGGTGCTCAATGAGTATTTCTACTCCCACCTGTCCAACCCGTACCCTAGTGAGGAAGCCAAGGAGGAACTGGCCAAAAAGTGTGGGATCACCGTGTCTCAGGTACATTTGGAACACACTGTTATTTAGGAAAAGAAGATTTTGGTGATGATATTGTGCTGATGTTGCAATTTCAAAGTGATCTCAACTTTAATCTGTAATTTGTGAATAGGACAGCCGTATGGCAATAGGAGTGATGAATGATACGAAAGACACCTGTATATTTTCCTTATTTAACATCTGCGAAGAAAAAAACTGCAATGTAGGGTCTGACATCCATCTGTTCTTCAGGTCTCTAACTGGTTTGGCAACAAGAGAATACGCTACAAGAAGAACATTGGTAAGTTCCAGGAGGAGGCGAACCTTTACGCGGTGAAGACAGCGGTGGATGCTGCCAATGTGTCGGCGCAGGCCAGCCAGGCCAACTCTCCAGCAACACCCAACTCAGGTACGGAATGCCGCGTCTCATCTTCCCACGAGCCCTGGCGCTTCTTAATTAAAAAAAAAACCTTATGCTGCTGTGTATTGACACACACAACTTGACCAGATTGAACCACAAAATGACATGCATCATTGGCTGACGTGATTGTCAGGAGATGAACTCGCCGCGCAGCCAATGTGCTCTCGGATAGCTGCCTGTGGCGGTGTCTGTTCAGAGCCATGTGAAATGATCCCATTCATTATGCATGAACCCACTGGTAACATCTTCCGCCAAACAAACTATATAATCTACCAGTATACAATCCGCAAAGCTAGACGCAGTCATTACTCATCGGGTAGAGCGTCAGCCAGCCAACTGTTGAGGGGCCACTTTTACATTCCGTCTGGAGACACTCCGGAAGACGCTTATTAGGAACACCGTACTAAGGCCGGGTAACTTCGACAATCAACGTTGGAAAGATCAGGCCGGTCAGTGAAAGCTGGGCCATTTTTATCAAACGCTGAACATACATTTTTTAATTCAATGTTGGGAGTCGCTGAATTGAAATGTTTGTCCCAAAGCTGTTGCTCGTTTTGTCGGCCAAGAGTAGTTGGCGCTATGTTTTGTGTGTTGGAACACGCACATTTTCAATGACTTGTGTTTATTGTGATACTTTGGGATATCAGGTGGATGGATTTAAATAGTGTGAATTACCACCCGTCCATCGTTCATGTTTTCTTTCTTAAAATCATCTTTCTTATATCCATTTTCATGTCTAATTGCATATGTTATGCGAGTCGCTTAGATCTTCGTATCTAGGTAGCAGTATAATAATAGTTATAATACATATAGTAATACAATAATCCATATTTTTTTTCCGGGAACAATAATTATGGGTGATCCTTCTGACGTAGGCAGAGTCTGTGTGCCTAATGGCGTTCAGTGGATTCTAAAGGGGCTGTGAACTGAGCTGCTGTTATTGATGTTTCCTCATGTTGCTCCTAAGATGGCTTATGATATAGGCTCTCAGGAGGTTTTTACAATGGGAGTTAAATGACCTGCGATCTCCTCTCCGTAACAAATGGAGCCAGTGATAACATCCATTAAAGGCTGTAGAATATGTTGCTGCCGAATGAAATTCACTGCTAAAACAATGGCATTTGTTGCAGCAAGGTGCATTGCCGCGAGGATACTGATTGGGATTATTCATTGTCCGAGTAAGGGTGCATTTATACCATGCGAAACCAAAAAGGAGATGTTCTGCCCTTGTGCAATTCCGAATAAGCAAGCTGAGCCAGTGATCCCCCACCCTGAAGACGTTTATTAAAATGTTGTGCCACTAGTCACTGTCCATGACCAGTGGTGACCTTTTGAACCCATGACACTGTGGTGAGGCTGATTGGATATTGGGTATATATATTGCCTACAGGGTCGCCCGGGTCATACAGTTTGTCTCACACAGGCGACGCCTACCTCGGCCTGCGCTCACTCAACGGGGAGGGTCTCGGCATCGCCCCCTCTCTACAGCCGCAGGTATGCACTGAGGACAGCTGTGTGCACAGCAGAGCTGACCTCACTGCCGTTAACCTAGCCTCCCAGAATCCTTGGATACCCACCCAGTGCATAGCTCCTTTCGACCTTACCCCAGATCCCTTCCTGACTTGACCTTTGACCCCATCAATCCCTTCCCCAACACAGGCACATGCCAACTGACCCCCTTTTTTTGCCCTGAAGAGCTTTTGTGGGGGATATTGTCTGTTTATGGCTCGATAGCCGAAATGTGGTTTTCTCCTTAAATAGATTCCTATGCATAAAGTCCTTGTTCATACATTTATCTTGAGATGGCTCAGAGTCAGCTTTATTTCAAAACTCCCTTTCCAGGTTTTGGTAATCAGCATTTTTCCTCTGTGCTCTTGTGGTTTGCATTATAGATCTGGGCTGGGGGTTGAACCGGCACAGATTAATGATCTTCGTGCCCCGCAAACCCTTTCAAATTGCATCCTACTTTTTTTTTTTGTCAATCTTCCTTACCTTTCCAAACCTTTCCCATATCTCCTTATTTCAACCCTTCACTTGTGTAGACATAGAGACCTCTTTAAACGTTCCCTGTGATTGTGATCGTCACATTGATGTGTTGCGATTTGTGTGACCGGAGGGAATCCACAGATTTCTGCTGTTGACAACTATATCATTTTGACGCTTAAGTATTTTTTGGAAAAAAGCAGGCGGATTCGGCTTTCGTTTCCGTCTTTATCGCTTTTAAGCATACACGGATTAAGTTGATGGGTATATATTGCTAATAGCCTAAATATTAACAGAATAACGGGGCGAGTACTATAAACTGGTTCTGCTGCACACAGTAGAGGTTTGTGGACGTCATCGGCCCCTCTGTTCACCTACCGTTGTCTGCTTAAAATCAAACGGCAGCTGGTCACATACACACTGCTGTTGTCTCTGTGTGTCGTGTTGAATTCTAAGGGTGTGGTTTGTCTCCGGCAGGTGGATACCCTGCACCGTGCTACACACCTGACGGGCGGCTATGAGGAGCTGTCAAGTAGTGGCCTCTACACCCCTCATCGCCTGGATGTGAGTACACCTAAAGTCCATCAGTTCATTTAGTCCCGACACCTGTCTGGTAGGTGCTCGACGTGGTTTTGAACAAAATCCATGGGGGTTTGCGAGAAACAAAAGAGTCTCTCGTGAAGGCTCCCCTCCTCCCCCCTAGTAATCCAGCCACCTGGCCAAAACAGCAGGTGGCGCCGTGAGCCAATTCCCAAGCACCGGGAAGACACTGAACGCAACCTACAGGTCACTGCAGTTGAGACTCTTTGTTGAATTTGTTGTACAACAGATCATTTATTAGAAATGTGGAGTGCACTTGTGTGTCAGGTCCACCTTGTATTTGCCAAGCGGAAAGCATTGGCTGGTTAAAAGTGTTTTGTATTTGCCAACCACGTCGTTAGCCAGTGAATGGAAAGGGAGCATGGCAGATGGTGACTTTAATCGGAGAGGCTCAGCTTATGTTAGACGTTGTTTTCAGGGTCGTCATTCATTTTATGATAATATATATATATAAATAAAAAAAAATAAAGAAAGATTAAAACTATTACAGTTATTTGAAGACTCAATTACACTCTGCTTCAAGCTTTGAATGATGACGTGTGTCGTCTTGTTTGCATGTTGACATTTGATACTTGTTCCGAGTTTCTTCCAAACCTCCTTTCGGAAAGAAACTGACCTGAGCTATTTATTCGGTGTCGCTTTAGAAGGCAGTGCCTGTTTTGCCTCATCTTTCATGTGAAGGGATGTAGTAATGCGGAGGTTAAAACAGACATTTCCCAGCATGCTGGGCTTATTGCCTACGTAGCCTTTTTCAAAGGCTGCCTTGCCATAAAGGAGACGAAAACCAAAATTTGAAAATTGATATACAACCTGAATGGATGGTATTACAATTCATTCCTCTGAGTTCCGATCAAACCCAGTTAAGACTCCCTGTGCAGTATTTGAAGGCTGCTAAGAAAAAAACCAAAACGCCACCACCCCCCGTCTCACCATTTTATGGCAAGGTGCGGTTAAACCCGTATGTGCGGTCAGTCATCAAGCTGCAATCCCGATGTACCAGATGGGTGGCTCTTGGAACGAACAGTATTTCCTCCGCAACAAGTGAGCAATTGCAAGGCCGCACCGCTTCTCCAGTTAACGTAGTTTCCTTCACACCCGACCCTCTCTCTCCCCCGCCCCCCTATTGTCTATTTGCAGGCTAACAGCTGGCAGGACACCACCAACCCCCCCTCGGTCACTTCCCCTCCCGGTCCTCCCGGCAGCGTCCACTCCGACACCTCCAACTGATCCGGTGGCTCCTCCCCGGCCATCACCTCATTCCCTCTGTGGTCCGTTCTGACCGCCATCGTCTGTCGTCTCCCCCCCCCCCCCCCTGTCGTCCCCCCCCCCCCCCCTTCAATATTTCCCCTCGCCTCACAACTCGACAGCCACCCAGCGGCTGTGTCTTCATTTCACAAATGCACTCTGTGCTGGAACACAGGACAGCCGAACCGTCGTCAGGACTCTCTCCCTCCCCACCCCACCCCACGGTTCCACTTCCGCGTTCGGAAGCTCCGCATCTCCGAACGAAAGAGGAATGGAGCTTCACCGATACTGAGACTTGGGGGAAAGAAACAAATGAAATATCTTTACTATCGAGGACTTTTTGAAAACCACTGACCCAGCTGTGTAGACGATCGTGATGTCCCGTACATCATGTGTATATGCACGCTAACTTCACACAGTACCCTCTCGCAGCACTGTGTGCGGTTTGCCCGTGTCTCTTGAAGCCTTGGCATTTGCAGCCGAAACAGTCGATACAGGTCACCGGCGAGCCCTCGCTCACCTTTGCTCGTACCAAAGTGCTGCCCCAGTCGTTTGTCAACGCACCTGTCCCCTCCGAGATCCCCCTCCGCCGCCTCGACGCGAGACGCCGCCGCCGCATCTTCCGGTTTCTTCTGGGTTGATATTCCACGCTGTTGGATATGGTCGAGACATGCGCCAAGAAAGTGCATGCGAACACCCCCCCCCCCCCCGCCCCCCCTCCCCTCCCTACACACACACACACCCCCACCCCCTCCATAAGGCACACCCAACTTTTCAGTCGTTTTCATAGAGAGCTGACATAAGAGATTGTGTCAAGCACAAAAGTTAGCATCCTTGTCATGGGTGTCTCTACCTGTAAAAGAAAAAATAAAAGAATAATAAAAATTCAAAAAGGGTAGTGAAGGGGAATCACTGTTCCAGGCAGGACAGGTGACGGAGGAGGATGAGAGGGCAGAGAGAGGAGGATACCTTTGGTTGAGTGGATGGAACTAATAGCCCTTTTTGTTGCTAACCAATAGAGGGTGTTGGTAGACGGCTTGTAGACTTTCCTTCTTGCTTTCTGTCCACTAGTTTATTTGATTGTAGGCTATTTTCTAATGCTGTTTCACCAAGAATGCACCAGCCACCACCAAAAATGAGCTCAACAAAGCATCCGAGATAATGTCAGGCGAAGGGGCGGGAGAGATTGTGGGGCATCGATGTGTTAGTGGGACAAACGTGACGAGGATTTAGAGAGAAAAAAAAAGACAAAAAAAACAAACAAACAAAAAAAAGACAAAAAAAAAAAAAAAAAAACGTGACCGTCTTCCATGCATGTAGGACTTCTAGGCGTGATATTATTGTTTTCGTTTAACCTTCCGAGTTTTTAGCTTCGTTTTTTATTAACAAGAAAATAAATAAATAAATAAAGGCTATAATTATTACAGTCAGACCAAAAAGGAAAAAGTGCATCATGTATTGCTATGATGTGTGTGTCTCTGTGTGGGCGTGTGTACAGTCTTCTTGGGATGTTTTTTGTTCTGTTTTTTTTTTTTTTTTTTTCCTTTCGTCAACCGGCCGGTGCCCTCTGACCTTTGTGAGCATTATAGACTGGGCGCTTCCGCCGGCCAATGACCCACCGGGTGGGGTTCCACTGAGATCTCCTCTCCCCCACCTTGAAACATTAACGCTCTTGAGCCCGAGGCAACACGCTACAACCTCCTGTAGTACCAAAACCAAAAATACCACATTCAGCAATGTAATAATGCTACTCTGTCTCTCTCCGAAGTTGGCGCACGGCCACCTTTTGCAGTCCGAGGCGAAGAGGTAATTATATTTGTATCTGTGTCTCTCTGTGTGGTGTTGTCATGCCTCAAGTTGATTTGATTTTTTTTTTTGGGGGGGGGGGGGGGGGGGGGGGGGGGGGGGGGGGGGTTTTTGTGGGGGGGGGGGGGGGGGGTCTTCATGGGAGGGTGGGCGGAGTGAGAACTGTCATATCAGACCTGTAACTTGATTGTGAGCATATAAGGCATCTTTCTCCCCTTTACCCATCTTTTAATATCTTCTGCTAAATCTACAACTATTTCTTTTTTTGGGGGTTTTGTTATATGGCCAATTGGGCAAGGGCTTCTCTCTCTCCTCTGTTACCAAAAAAAAAAACAAAAAAACAAAAAAAACAAAAAAGAAAGACAAGAGGCAGCACTGGGTGTAGTTAAAACTTAACTAATGTTCAAGACAAACCTGCAGCATTTTTGGGGATTTTCATTGTTTGGAACTATTTTATACTTTCAATGTTATGTGAATAACGGACGCATTTTGATAGTAAGGTAACGCCTTATGAATATTTAAGTGTCAGTCAAGACTTTGTTGAACCATATGTTACAGAACAAACACTTGAGCTTATACGCTGGTCACATGTCGATATCCCACATTTAATGACTTGTTTTGTTACTCATCGCAGTTCATACGACTGTATCTTACGAATAACCTTATCGCCACACCAAATTGTCATGCCCGTCCCCTCCTCCTTTTTCTACCTGTTGTAATGGATGTCACTGTACAGTTTGTGTAATGTTTCAGTATTTTTTCTTTTTTTTTTTTTCTTTTTCCTTTTATAAACTTCGATGTTTGGTTGAGATGCCAATTTGATTTGGCCTTTGTGTCACGGATTCACGATAACTCTGTATCAGCTTTGAATATTATTTAGGTTTTTTTGTTACATAACCGAGTGGCAATGTAAGGTTTAGAGGGTTTTAACGTTTGGTGCTGTGGAAAGATCCTTGTGTCGATTGAGGCTCTGCAATACGCGGTATCTGCCGTGTATTTGGCCGCGCCAAGACCCTTCCGCAGTTTCCCCACACACCCTCGGTTACACACTTACTTCCCCAGATAATCCCCTGCTGTTGTGCCTAAATTAATCCCAAATCATTTTTGAAGGTTGCTGAGGAATTGCATTAAAAGGTTTTCTTAAATGCAATCCTTGGAGCTTCTGATCCATCAGCCCCTGACACCTAACGACTGTAAGGCACAGACGGCGGAATATTGGCAAGTTGATCGGACAACAGCAACCGCACAATAAATGGAAGCTGTAGTTCAATTGGGCTTCATTTTCAGGAAAGTGCGTAGCCTGCACTTAGTTCTTGTCATCAAGAACCACTCCTGCCTCTCCCTTTTTAAAATAAGGACGACGGCAAAAACACAAACATGAATGTGTACTTGATGTGGCTCCCTGCAATTTTGCAACAGAGCTGCTATTTTAAAAGACATAGCCAAACCTTTTGTTCCATTGTCGATAAAGTTCAAATCGTGTTTTGGATACTAAATGACTTCCGCAGCATCAAATGTCTTTTTAAACCTTTTTGATTTCTTTGTTTTTATTAGTATATTTGTATCTTCCCTCTTTCCCTTGTATTTACCCCTCTCTCTACCTCTGTCTTTCCATTTCTCTTGTATATAACCCCCACTGTTTTCAGACTTGTGAGTCTGTATGAACTCCTTTTATACCTCAACTTTAGAATTGTTCTAGAAAGAGTAAAACAAAAGGAAGAATATGACAAATTGTAGTGTTCTTATTAGAAAATTAATAAAATGATTTAGTGTGATTTTTTTTTTTTTCTTTTTTTTTTTTCCAGTATATGATTTCAGATCTTAGGAGTGTTTCATTTTATCATTTGTCACAAATGCTCTTGTGATAGTCAAATGTAATAAAAGGAGAGATGGCACCATTTGACGATGTGAATGTGTCAGCCTCGTGGGGGACAGCATGAAAAACGAGATCCATCACGGCATTGTCCAACATAGATTGAATCCTATTCGGGTTTTTAACCGATGCATCTTTATGTATACATATATATATATTTACATTTAAGTCAATTTACACAATTCAAACTGGAGGTAGTAGTATCGACACATTTTACATAATGTGTCTTGATTAGACGGCCGTAAAAATCTAGTTTGTGTTTTGTTTCGTTTTTTTTTAACGCAGGCCTAGGGCCATCATACCCCAGGCGCTGTCCAACTGTCCTCCTTATAGTCCGTGTCTTCGGGCACACACAAACCCTGATCGTCTGACTTCTCGACACAGCCAAGAGTTTCCTACGGAGCAAACACAGTTCACGGGACAACAATGAAAAGAACGTAACGGGTGAAACAAGTCGTGTACAGCCGCATTTTCCAGCAACTAAATCATCCCGAGTGCCGGGCTCCCTCCGGACGCTTTCACGAAAGACAGAGCGGCTGCAGAACTGCAACAATGAAAGAAAGACATCAAGAGGACATATCTTCTGGTTCCAGAGAACATGTTGTTTGGCCTCCAGCCCGATACGTCAGATTAGAAATCGGCATTTGCATTTGAGCGGTAAGCGATAACCCGCACGACTCACTGAGGGGGGAATGTGACAAGCCCAGACCTCTGAAGTAACATGAGACTATGTTTGAAGCAATAACAACAATCTGGATCTTTTTTTCTGTTTTACTAGAACTCGGGTACTGAAAATGGACTTTTGGAGTGCTTTGGACTCTAAATGAAACCAAAACGTACCTCCGGTATTGGCGAGTCGACGGGCGAAGGCTCCCTCCGCACAGGCGCACCTCTCCCACACAGGCAGCACAGGATCCGGCTGAACGTCCGTCGCATCTCCTCGTCTCGCAGGGAGTAGATGATGGGATTGACCAGGGAGTTGCACTCGGCTATCACCAGGCAGAACTTCTCGTAGTCGTTGGCGTGGCTGTTCTGGCCCAGGAGCCCGTCCAGCAAGAGGGTCACGAGGCCCGGTGTCCAGCAGATAACGAAGGCGCCTGTGGAGGTGTGGACCGTTGATGAAGGCAGAAAGCAGACGACGACGACGACGACAAAAGTCAAGCCTTCGGCAAAGGCAGTGATGTAAAAATGACCCCGGTAACAAATTGCACCTATGCCGTGAAATGCATCTGCCTTTATTGCTTAATATCGCGATCAAGCGGGCTCCAGGAGATGAGTCACCGGAGCAATTCAAGGAGTCGGTTTTGATGACCTGACCTGTGATTTCTATTTCACCGTGACACACGGGAAATTCCGCACGAACACTCCGCAACTAAGATGCCTGCTTTGAGCAGACAAGATCTCGGGGAAACGAGCGAGGCGAAAGCTGTAAAACAGGTTCGTGGGGGAAGGGGGGAGTGGGAGGCTGCAGGTACACAAAAAAAACGGGTGAAGTCCTTGCACTTACCACGCTTCGAAGCACATTTATTCACTCCCGTCTTAAAAAAATAAAAAATAAAAATCTGCTTGTCCTCGCATGGAATGAACAGACAACGTCCGGAACGTTTCGCTACACACATGTCCAGGCGACGATGGACCACTCACCCAGCACCATGGAGATGGTTTTCATCAGGTTGATAACGGTCTGGCCGTGCTGCGCCTCCGAGGTGTGCCGGGACGCGTACCGGCTCTGGTATCTCACGTGGACGAAGATTCGCGTGTACATGGCCGCCATGACGAAGAAGGTGAGCAGGTTGAGCACGGCCCAGAAGATGAGGAAGCGGCGGCTGTAGAGGGGAGCCACGGTGGAGCAGTCGTCCAGGCGGCACTCGCAGTTCCACAGCATGGACGGCACCAGGCCCATGATGATGCCCGCCGCCCAGATGCACACGATCAGCAGCACCACCCGGCGCTTGCTCATCTTGCTGTGCAGCTGCATGGCGAGGATGGTCTGGTGGCGCTCCACCGCCACCGCCAGCAGGTTGGCCACGGAGGCGGTCAGGCTGATGTCGATCAGCGCCCCGCGGATGTACCACTGCTCCTTGGTGAGCGCGCTGGTCCAGGGGCCCGTGTTCAGCATCAGGTTGGCGTAGGCGATGCCGGCAAACATGTCCGCCGCCGCCATGTTGCCAAGGAGATAGTAGATGGGGAAGTGGAAGCGGCGGTTCACGAGGATGGCCGCCATCACCATCAGGTTGGCCAGGACCACGATGAAACAAACCGTCAGGCCCAGGCCGATCACCACAGAGTCGCGCGTCGTCCACACCGTGCTGATCCTCTTGCCCACCAAGTTGTAGAAGAAGGTGACGTTGTGGTCGTAGTAGCAGGTATCGGACACAAACACCGGTGTGATCAGGACACCGTACACAAGGTGGAGAATTGACACACAGCCCACAGGTGTGTGTGACTGATGTGTTCCTGTATGAGTTAGACTTGTTCTTGTGATGTGTTAACCAATACAACAGGCAGATGAATCAACTTTGGTTCTTTTCAATGTTTTTTTCTTTAAAATCTGAATTAAGTTTCCAACACGGTGCCCCAGGGACCGAAAGTTGGAATCATCATGTGTGTCAAATCAAATCAGTTGTACGCACGCACGCACGCACGCACGCAAAACACTATTTCAGAATATATATATATATTTAAAAAAAAACCAATAACATCAACATAGCCATTCAACGCAATTTTACGCTTAGTTCCTGATCGACGACGCCAAATAAATAACACAATCGCCGGAACATTGGTCGATATGAGGTTCTGCGCTACACGCCCTGTCTTCGTGAGTTTAACACAAACTCGCAGAGATGTTACGTGTGTGTGTGTGTGTGTGTGTGTGTGTGCGCGCGTGTCTGTTTCTGACCTGCTGCCGTCTCAGCGTCTTCTCCATCCACACGTGAACGCGGAGCTCCTCGCTGCCGGGAGGTGAAAGAGAAAGTCTGCGGGGCGCCGGGGCTGATCGGTGGTGGAATCATGCTCACTCAGATCAGCTGAGCCCGAGGTGCCTCCACACACCGGCGGAAACATGGGAAAAAACACACACGCTGTCGCTGTGGCTCGCGTTGGGCCTGTGAGGGGAAGGAAGGAGGAAATCAAACCAAGTCTGAGCCAAGCTCTGCACTATTTCTCAGGTAGATTCAACTCAAACTGGCTGTTTATGTTAAGGTCACGTTTGTGTGTGTGTGTGTGTGTGTGTGTGTGTGTGTGTGTGTGATGCTATTGATGTCCGTGTAAGTGCACAGGACCACGAAGACTCGTAACAATGAAATGCCAATTGGTCGTGATACCAAAAGTGTGAAACAGATCAAATAAAAAAAAAAGTCCAGGAACCTGCAAAGACTCGGTGTAATCATTGTGATTTAAGAGGGAATCCTCAAAGCAGCAGAACATAGAAACGTAAACGCTGCATTTAATTACATTTTCATCGGCAATGAACCTGATTTTTAACACGATATGTAGGCTACTGCGTTTTAAAGGCATCAGTTCCTTTATATCGTTGGCACAGTATCTTCATAGCAGCATCAATAAATGTGTCATTGGAAAAAGAGTTTAAACTCACAGGGGGTTCTTCAGAAAAAGCATCTAAACTACCCTCTGGCGGCCAAAGACAGAAACTACATGCCGTAGTACATTTAACCGTAGTGCAAATATAAAAGCGTACCAGCACCTCCGGTGGGAAGTTTCAAAGTACAAGCTAACCCGGAATAACTAATTACCAAAACGACCGTAAAAGTGTATGAAAATACGTTTTAGACGTACAATTTCTTAATGCCTCTATTATTCAACCAGACGTGGTTTGGCACATTTAATCCGAGAGCTGCAGATACATTGGCGAAGTTACCATCAATGTTCCCTCACAACACATTTGTGTTTCCTCTCAGTATTTACCGGAAGTAAGGTCTTACTTCCCACGAATGTATCTGCTGCGCTCTCACTAAATTATCATTTATCATGTATCATTAAATGTGCTGGTTGTATGATAGTGCCATTAAAGAATGTTACGGTCAAATCGTCGTTTCATACATTTTTACCGCCGTTTTTGTATTACGTTATTTCGGGTTAGCTTGTATTCTGAAACGTCTCTCCGGAAGTGTTGGTAAGCTTTATATTTGCACTAACGTTGTTTTTACTATGTTATGTAGTTCCGGTCTTTGACCGCCAGAGGGTCGTTTAGATAACGTTTTGTAAAGAACACCCTGTGAGTTTAAACTCTTTTTCCAATAACATCTTTATTGATGCTGCTATGAATATCGCTAGGAGCTCCGGGAATTTGGTGATTACCACATGTATCTGCTGCTCTCTCACAATAAATGTGTCAATTCAAGCTTTGATACGTAATACAATACCATTGAAATAAAAATAACATCTACAAAGTATAATTAATGCACATCTCGAAGCCAATGGTGGAAACAAATGTGGCTCTTTGGCTTTTAATATTTTAAGAAGTTCGACACAAAGTATAATCAGTGCAGCAGGTTAAGTGTAGCATTAGGTTTACTCAACGGGAATGTGTTTTATTCCTTATTCAGTCAGGAACAGTTTTAATCTGAATATATAATAATAATATAATATCATAATATACTTTGTTTCCCCTCAGCTGAAAGTTGTGGAGGACATTGAGAAGCTACGACCTGAAGGAACTCTGCAGCGCTGCTGTAATACTGCCATCTGGTAATTGCATGGAGCAACTACAGGACTACAGGTAAATCGTGGGTGACGAACTGTAATATGATATGAATGGTTGTACGATAGTGCCATGAACTTTTCTTTCGTCTAAATCGTTGTTTCGTACATTTTGTTTTTATATTTTCACTAACGCTACTTTTACGAGTGCATGTAATTATTTTCTTTGACCGCCAGGGGGGCGTTTAGATGCCTTTTGAAAAGAAACCCCTGTGAGTTTTAACTCCTATTCCAATGGCGTGTGTCTTGATGATGCTATGAATATCGCTTGGCGCTCCATCTTTTTTGTAATTACTCAATATGATGTCCAATAATAATTGTATTGATTGATTCTTATCGACAGTACTCACTTTTACATTGATATATGACATCAGGCATATAACTGGCATCTTAACTGGTGTTTCATGTACAGTATATATATATCCTCTGTGGGATGAATATTGAATTACCTGAGAGTGCTGTTGTGTTGATGTTGGGAGTGTAGCTTTGTGGCGAGAGAAGGCAGAACAGCATTGTAAGTGACAGTAAGTTGGTTTCCTAATCCTCCTGTGTTTAGAGATGGGTTTTCCCCAAGTTAACATAGATGCTTGCTCTCTGGTGTTTGTGCAGTGGTTCTATTGTGTGCAAGTCACGGCAGTACTAGTTGCATTGGACTGCGTAAACCACGTTGTTCTGATTATCTCTTGGGGTTTGGCCCTTAGGGTGGACCAGCTCCTGCTTCAGCGTGTTTGAAATTAATGTTGCGTCTGTTGAGGTTCCTCTGAAACTCCAGCAATATTTCTAAAATACTCTTTCAAGTATGTAAATAGAGAGACAGAACATATATTCGGGGTGTTTTCTGAAATCCTGGGATACTCGTTGCACTGATCTTTTAACGGTGAAATGAGTAGATTCATTATTTTACATAAATAATGTTCTGTTAAATAAGAGTATTGCTTATACTGACATTGTAACATTCTGGTCTAGTCAATTTTTGGAATTCCCAGGATGTGTTAACTCTATGGTGTCACTAACAATGGTCTGTTAACTCTTAACGAGAGATCACTTTGTTCTTGCTGAATTGTATTTTTGAGTAGCTACTTTTCACTGAGACTTAGTCCATCATAATCTATGTTTTCTAGATCTATAATCTAAGACTAAGCGGGGAATATTTGTGTAAATGTCAAAATCTTAGAGGGTACTGAGCAGTGGAGAATAGGGGAGCTTGTGAGTTTCATGGCAACACTATGAGGGGCATCTCGTTATGTAGCAAAAAGACAAAGACAGACGAAATTGTTAATTTTTAATTTTCTATAAAAGAAATGAGTTTATTCAATGATCATAACAGACGTAATCAGAGACCTCGATAGACCACTCACATACCAAACGATATTCGAGGAAAATGTTTGAACAAAACCCCCAAAACAGAACACATGTAACACAAAATAAAATACCTGAATAAAGCAAACTCTGGGCTGAGCTGCGGGTCAGCACATTCTCTGTAGATATCATGGCACATTATGTCCGACAATTAACTGTGAAAAGAAAAGAAAGCCAAAAAGGAATGAAGTTTTTTTTTTACCCCTTTCAAAACCAGTCTAATAATAAAAATTATATATTCATATATGGTGGACTTCATAGAAATGAAAAAAGGTGACTTAAGCACAAAAACAAAATTCTCCTGAAGTACTGTTAATCTGTTTCTCCTCCTCCGCGATAGAATGCTTATCTACATTGCTGAACATGCCTCCTTGTACCACACACTTAAAAAAAAAACAAAAAAAAAAACTAACAGTAACACAGTCACACAGTCGTCCAAATTTACACAGTCACACTCACAGACTCAAACGCTAGTGTGGCAACGCCGAAACATCTCTACCTAAAATCTGCTGATTGAACAAAATTAGAAAGTAGTTGTCAGGTGTGTACACTCATAGAAGTCCAGCTAAAACTAAATTTAAAACCCGAATATTAACAACGGGTAAAATATAAAATGCTGTCTTTTCCTCTTTTTTTTTTTTTTTTTTTTTTTTTTTAAGTCTTTTTCTTTTTACACAAACTCTTATAAAAACAAAAAAACAAAAAAAAAAAAACGCCCTCCCCGTTCAAATTTTACACCACCCATTCCTGACTCGCCCCCTTCTAAACCCCCTCGAAGTGTAGTACAAGCCAACGAGAATTGCAATACAATACAGGCACTGGAGAAAAACACCATAAGAGACGAGTAAAGAGGACTCCGATTTTAACCTGCCCATGGTCCAAACAATGTCTCCAAGAACAGAATAATAACTCACATCCACAATTATCAAACAAGAACAAATATATGAATCAAAACTGTTTTTTTCAGTGTTATCCGATTTGTGACTTTTGTAATCGTTTTGTCTTTATATTTTTGGAGGTGTGACCTTGTTGATGACTTGATGCTAAAACTATCTCTGAGTTCCTTTCAATTTCTTCCACTATTTTCACTAACCTGGTTTGTGAAACAGCGACAGAAAGGACAGAAACGCTCATTTCCCCGATTGTCCCTTTCTTGCTGCATACACTCTGCTTGCTTGTTGAGCACGATTAATTTATATATATATATATATATAGATATAAATATATATCTATATATATATAGATATATATAGAGTTCGGAGCGCACGGAGAGGGAACATCAAGGTGCTCCTCATCGCCCTGCTGCTTAACTTATCCGCTAGTGTGACGGCTGCAAACAAGCCGGTGGTGATATGAACATAATCAACATTTTGTCTAAAAAGTGTAATACAAATAACACTAGTTGTGAAATTATATTTCAACGAAAAGCTCAGAAACGGCTGGACTTTTCCCACCTTCCTGCAAAAAAAAAATCCCGTTTTGGCTTTAAGTGAAAAATACAAGGCAGGATGAAAAAATCTGATTCTGTGTTGGATAAAATACTTGCTGGAACTATGATTAATGCATATATGCAGTTTTTTTTTTTTCTCTTTTAGGTCAAACAAAAGATGATGGGTTGTTTGGCATAGACGTAAGTGGCGGAGTGTACTGGTGTAAAGATTCAAAGACCTAGAGAGAGGGGGTGGGGTGGGAGGGGGCGAAAAAGATCCAAAATAAACAGTTATTGTAGTATAAGAAAATACTTTTTTTACAGTAGATACTAGATGATGAAAAAGTTCCGCGATGCTGCTGCTCCTAGTTGTAAATGTTATTAGTTTGTCCGCGTGTGCAGGCCACAGAACATAATGGTCTGTTTAGGAAAGAGGTGTAAGGCAAAGTGTACCTTCTCTGCTGAGAAATATACATGATTTACAGTAGGGTTATTGCCCCCCCCCCCTCCCCTCCCCCCAACCAACCATTTCATGTGTTCACTTACAACAAATAAAACAAAACGGAACAAAAAAAGACTAGTCCTCTTCGTCGCCTCAGACACCTGGCAGTTTAAAAACATCCCTGCGCAGTCTGTCAGTACATTATCAGAGCATTTTTCGTAGTTGTCGGGATGTCTTTACCCTCGCAGTTATTGTGGCTCCCACGCACACCGATGGAAGCAAGTGGGACAAAGGCAAACTGTGCCTTTCTCCCTTGTTGCCAGATATGGGGCAGACAACGCACCCAGGAAATGACATCCAGAACAATGGGCCTACTCCCCTGTGTTGCTGTATCCAGTCCACAGGGGCAATGCAAGCGGCGGCCGTCCTCGCCCGGCATTTGTCTCCAAGCGCCCGTCACGTCTCCGTGCGGTTTGTAGTCCCTCCGATGCGTGGTCATCGACTCCCACGTTAGAGAAAGTATATATCATCCAAGTTTGAATTTTTTGTCTTTTTTGTAGTTTTTTTTTTTTTTGTAGTTTTTTTTTTTTTTTTTTTTTTTTTGCAGTTACGTTTCGGTTGTTCCTCTCATCAATACAGGTTCTCCTCAAAGATAGCCATTAAGTCACTTTGGAAATTCATGTCAATAGTCGCAGCCATCTGGGGAGAGAAAATAAACGATTCATTTTCGTACAAATGTAAATACCACTGTTATTGCTACCGTTGGTGTGCACGTTTTTTGCCAATGTTCCCCACTGTGGGACAATTAAGGATTATCTTATCTTAAGTAGAACTCTTCGTTTATGGTGCACAGCTTCTTTTTGTGTTCGTACTACATAATAAAATTGTTCCACATGACACCTAGTTAAAGAATGCTTTAAACGGTCATCTCACCGCTTCTCGCCGCCTCCTTTCCTGCTCTCGGCGACGTGCCAACTCCCGCTGTTGATCTAGCGGGTTCTGCGTGGCAGGCTGAGGCGGTGTGGGGGGTTGAGGAGGCTGCTGGATGGCAGTCGGCTGGGGCTCCTGCTGCTGCTGCTGCTGCTGTTGTTGTTGTTGTTGTTGTAGTTGCTGCTGTTGTTGCTGTTGTTGCTGTTGTTGTAAAGGAGCTTGAATGTGCTGTTGTTCCAGTCGCCTGCGAGGTTCCTCGTGCACCCTTCTACTCGGCTCGATGACGTCCTCCTCATCCCTCCCTCTGTAAAAATATCAAGGCCAATAATTTTACCACAGATGAAATCAAATACTTCTCACATTGCTGTGGGGGGAGGGGGGGCTACATCTGGCGCCGTTCTGTAGCCTCGAAGGAAAGAGACGGCTGAGCTAAACATAAACCTACTGTACAAGCATACAAAACAAGATCATTACACAGTAGGTCAGAGTAAAGGAAACTGGCGGTGGCAGCTCACCTGTTGGCAAGTTTTAAACAGAAATGGATGGATTAAAAAAAAAAAAAAACTTTCTTTGCCTGTTTTACTATTGTTGAATGAATTGCCGAACTGAACCCCTTTAACTTAAGCTGCATTTCTGAATGAAAATGTGGATGCATTCCCTGGCTTTGTAAATCCACAGCATGAGAAACTTGAACATACGAGTTGTTAAAAAACCTTAGTTGGCTACGATTCAGATTATAATAATATGTACATATGTACTTGCATATATCTTATATAGATGATTATTATTATTATTATATGACGCCCCTCCAACTGAAGCATGTAGTTGATTTAAACATTTAAAGGTTTCGTTATGGATATCTAAAACAAGCCCCCCCCCAGCAGCATTAAAAACGTCTCAGTGGCTCAATATGACCAGTAGGGGGCACATTGTACATGTTTAATTTATCATCAGGGAGCAGTAGAAATCAATGTTGCTCACAAATCTGACAATCTGACTTGTTTTATGGCTTCTAATGTTGTCACTGAGTGAACTCAGCAGAGAGACATCAAAGTCTGTCAAGCGCATACGAATAGTAGCCGTTTCTATTAGCGATCGTAAAAGGACAGCTAAATCCTCTGCCCTCCGGCTTTCTTTTTGACATCCTTACCGTAGTTTGTCCTGCTCTCTGCGTAACCGATCCTTTTCTGCCTGCTCGGCTTGGGCCTTCAGGGCTTTCTCCCTCTCCTCTTTCTCCCGAGCGGCACGACGGAACTGCTCAAAACTGTCACTTGACGATTTCACTGCCGATAGGGGCGTGGACGTGGACTTCTGGGCCAGGCTGGCCCACGAGCCCATATTCTTCAGTTTCACATCCTGCGAAAGCGCACGCGGATCAACCGTCAAATCAAACATCATCTGGCAAGAGGCAGCAATCTTGTATCTTTGAGGAGTGTCTCTTGCCCCCACCTGGACTTTTTTAGGAGCAGTGGGCGCCTTGGACTCCTGCTTGAACTTCTCCTTGTCTTGCAGAGAGGGGGGTGGCCCACTGGGCTCAGAGGAGCGGATGACCGGTCGGGAGCTGTCCATGGACTTCACATCTGCTCAGCACAACACACACATTAGAAGAATGGTGACACCACCTTTCGCAGCTCATCCCCCGTAACAGTTTCAGTGCACAAAGTCACTCACTCTGTTGGCCGTGGCCTGGTTGAGAAGGTTTGCTGTCAGGATGTTTGTGATGATCGGGTCTCATGGCTGGGTTGAATGGCTCTCCTCTCATCACTGGTGACGGAGGAAGTTTCTCCTCCTTTAACGCACCGTGGTTCCCAGGGGCCCTCTGCTGCGTGGGGAAAAATATATATCATGTTAAAGTTAAAAAACGACAACAACTGATGTTGCATGTGCCTGTGGTTACCCACCTTTTTGGGCTGCATATTGTGAGGTGGAGACTGGTGAGACACGGGAGGAAAGTGGGGAAGTTGTGGGGAATGCATCATGAGAGGGGATGGGTTATCCCTCATGTGAACTGTAGAAGAGAGGCGCATTGAACTTCTGTCACCATTCATTGGCACCACAGCAATCTTTGATTCCAGCAGAATTCACACGAAAATCTTTTTGCCTGATCTTCTTGGACTCACCTGTGTTGTATGGATCGGCCTTGATTGGACGAGGAGAGGGCTGATCTTGCTGGAGGATCTGTTGTGCTTTGTTAATGGGCATGGATACCTTATGATGGGATCCCTGGGACTGAGCAGCAAGTCCAGGAACCTGCTGGTAGTTCTGCTGCTGCTGCTGCGTATGCTGCATGTGGCGGGCCTGGTGTAGAGGCATCTGTTGGGGTTGGATCTGATGTGATGGGGTAGGCTGAGCCTGGGACTGAAGGGGGAGCTGCGGAGGAGGCAGTGTAGTCAGTGAGGAGAGCTGAGGTTGTCCCTGGACAGACTGTAAGAGAGAGGTCTGTCCAGGTTGTTGTTGTTGTTGTTGTTGTTGCTGCTGCTGTTGCTGTTGTTGTTGTTGTTGTTGTTGTTGTTGCTGCTGCTGCTGTTGTTGCTGCTGCTGTTGTTGTTGTTGTTGTTGCTGCTGTTGCTGCTGCTGCTGCTGCTGCTGTTGTTGTTGTTGTTGCTGCTGCTGCTGCTGCTGCTGCTGCTGCTGCTGCTGCTGCTGCTGCTGCTGCTGCTGCTGCTGCCGAGCCTGCGTCTGGAGCGACTGCATTGACTGCTGGGCCTGACGGGGTAGCTGGAACTGCTGTAGGTATAACTGTACTTGATTCATAGGAGTCGTAGACCCCGGTTCCTCGTCATCCTCCAGCAGCATCTGAGGAGGCTGGGAAGACAGCAAGCCCTGGGGAGTGAGTGTTGGTGGGGACATGGGCCGTTGGTGCAGGGGCTGAGGAGGGTGGAGGATTTGAGGGGGGAGCTGATGCTGCGGTGGTGGCGGTGGTGCTGACTGGGCCTGTAGCTGCGGTTGTTGTTGCGGCTGTTGTTGCGGCTGCTGCTGCTGCTGCAGCAGCAGGGGTGGCGGCTGCTGAGGAGGAGGAGGAGGAGGAGGAGGTGCAGGTGGCTGCTGAGGGAGTTTGGGATGAAGAGGTGCTGCCTTGTGACTGGGTCGAGATGGCTGCTGGGGCATGGAACTGTGCAAGGCTACGGTTACACATAGCAAAGAAAGAGAAAAGAAACAAAATGCATCATTAATACGTTGTGATTCTTGACAGTTTACTATAAGTAAAAATAAATGTGTACTTTACTACTAAGAAAAATGTCCAATCTTGCAATGAGCATGGGCCAATGATGTATTAAAGATAGGAGCCGTCAGTGAGTTATGTTTTTTCGGCACAATAATGAAGAAATGAAAGTGAAATGAGGAAATTGGTTTTGTGGCCTATTGTTGGTTGAAGTGGTATGTAGGCATAAAGTCAACTAAGGATGGGACTAGTGCCATACCTGGAGAAGTGAGGACGGGATGCTGGTTAAGGAAGGGGTGGGTCTCGGGGGACGCGGGCCCGGCCGAATGAGCGCTGAGGTGCGGTGGCGAGGAGGAGTTGCCCGCGTGGTGCGACAGATGCAGGAGGGGCTGGCCGAAAGGTGGCAAGGACTCGAAGCTGGTCTCCAGTAACTGGGAGGACTCCAGGGCCGCTACAGGGGGAGCCATGAAGCCTGCAGGAAGCAGCTGCAGCTGTGGGTGATGGTGCTTCATCTGAATGCCTGGCTGCAGGCCCGCAGGTTGGGAATGAAGCCCAGGCTGAGCAGGGCCGCCCTGAGCATGGGGGTGCGTCTTTCTCCCCTCCTTCAGAGACTGGCCCTTCTTTTTCTGCTGTTTTATCATTCCTAAAAAAATAAATAAAAATTAATTATGTCCAAGCACTTAATCTTGCGCTTTTGATTTGAGCAGTTGAAATGGGCCACGAGTTACCTGTTCCTTCAGCTTCGCTGTCTGAGCTGGAGCCGCTGCTCTCCGAAGAAGATCCGGTCTTTTTGGAGGTAGCCATCGACTCCACCGTTTTCTCAACTGCAAAAAACCAACCACGCCGTGGTTCATGCATTTCTCGAATAAAAACGGCACACACAAAATGATTTACCCACAGTAATAGTTGCACCGAAGCCGGAAGTCATTTTACAATTCTGATATCCTGTCGTGGCTTACCTGGCGCCTTCTTCTTTTTGCGAAGGCAGGAAGACACGTATCTCTCCAGCTCACGCAGAGTAGAAGGCTTTAGTGTCTCAAAGTCGATCTCGATCTCATCGGGGTTGGAGTTTTTGAGCGAGGGCTCCCTGGACTGGATGATATGCACCACGCGGCCGAGCTTGTCACCAGGCAGCTTGTTGATGTCCAAGCTTAGCTGCCGTTTCTCCTCGTACGTCATGGGCTTGCACTTTTCCCCGATAGCTGATGACCCGGAGGCCCCGAGGTCATCCTCCAGGCTGGGAACTGGCGGCTGGTTGGATGGATGATTGATTTTCATCCCCTCCTTTTTACTGTCGAGGCAATACACAAATGTATACTTTACCACTTTACCACAAACATCGTTTTTATGAGTGAGCATCTTCTGAATTTTACCCAAACGACGGGGGCATGAAAAACTGACTTACGGTCACACTAATATGGAGGCTCTGTCCTGACATGGAGTAGGTTCAATATCTACCTGTTTTTCTTTTTCGGGGCGACCTCCTTGTTGTTAGTCTTGGTCTTCTTAGAGAGCTGTTGGACAGGTATAGGCTCCTGGATTTCATTGACAAGGCTGGGCATGCTTCCTTTCTTCTTATGCTTCTCTTTTTTCTTCTCTTTCTTTTCCTTCTCTTTTCTCTTTGGTTTGGTGGCAGGTGGTTGAGACAGGGCCGCCAGCTGCTCGTGGACAGCCTTCAACTGCGTTGGGAGAAGGGGTCAGTTTACATCAAATGGGAGACACGGGCTGGACAAATCTGTCATTTCTCTAAACCCATTTCTGAGTACGGACCTGTTCCTGGAGCTCTGCCAACCTCTGGGCTCGCTCCTCTTCAGAGTCGTCCGTGGAGGACTCCGACTCAGAAGACGAGTCACTGGAACTGTCCGAAGATGACGGGATGCGGGCCAAAGGAGGCGGGGGCTTGACGGGGGCGGGGTGGTGAATTAGAGGGGCTGGGGCCGAAACCAGAGGCTTGATTTCCAGTTCATCTGGCATCTTGGCAAAGCGCATCTCAAAGACATCCTGTGAAATTGAAATAAACCCATTAAGCAAAAGGCATATGCGCATTTCTAGGTATTAGGTATAAGGTAGAAACAAGAAACATAACTATTGACCTTTATTAATATCGTGGGGCTTTGTTTAACGTGCTCTTCATTATGTATTGTCACTATTTCTAATGTTTGGAATTTTGGATCGGATTTAGATTGATAGGTTTTGGAAATTGCCTCTTTTAGGGACAAATAGTGCTAAAAACACAACAAGATGTAGAAAGAAGTGATAGACTAGGGATGTGGAAACAAACAAAAAAAAACTAATAGATTGCATTTATTTTTCAACAGAGAAAACTAAATAAAAAGTTTAATTAAAAAATTGAAAATAAGATTTTCATTATTTTCTTAAAAGCCATTGTGGTGCAGTTTATCCGGAATAGACTTCTGTTTTAAACCTAAACAAAAATAAATTAGATTTAATCTATTTTACACATTTCTTAAGGATTAATAAAGCCATACAGGCGAAGTGCTTGCACTCCTTGTCAATTCACAAAAACAACATTGTTTGGAGGTTAGACTGTATTTACCTGTAGCTTGCGAGCCATTCCTACCACTTCGTGGTCTGGTGGGTTATATTTGTAGCAGTTGGAAAACATTAATCGTACATCAGCAGCAAACTCCTGGGGTTCTCTGTACTGCCTGTTCTCCAGCTTGGCCTATTAAAACACATGAAGGATAGGAATGAATAGCCACGCCCCAAGTCCAGTCTCTCCATTATCGTACGATAGTGGATGAATGACCAATCAGGACGTGTGATGAACGCACCTTGATGGAGCTGAGGTCCATGGGATGTTTGATGATATCGTGATAATCGTGTAGTCCAAGCGCATCCACGTCGACAGGTTTATAAAACGGCCAGGCGTAAGCAGCGTGTTTCTTTGACAGCATGTCCCTGACTAAACTAGCACAGTAGCCCAACTGATCCTGTGGTTTGGGGCTATGACCTCCACTTGGTCCACTCAGTCCAATTGCAATGCCTATGTGATGCTGAGAGTCTGGGGCTTCTTTCTTCATCAGTTTTGTGGGTCTGGCACTCTCTCGCCGGGGTAGTGTCTTTCCAGATTTGGACTCTGCCGGCGAAGATTCACTGAGTTGGTCATTTGCTGTAGGCGTTGTAGTGTCTGCTTTCCTTTTCTGGCTCTTTCTTAGCTATACATCAGCGAACATAAAAGAAAAAAATGCAGAATTGGGGGGGAAAGGACAAAGATAGAAATTGGTTACCAAAACAAAACCATAGCTGTTCCCACCACATACTTTATCAAAAAAATATATAAATAAATACAGGAAAGAAAGCAATTAAACTTAAGGGACACCTAGGGAACCGGATTTGAGTTTACCCAATGTAAGAATGATGAATAACACTAAAACAAAATGTTCACAGTTGTAGTTGACGAAAGACCGTAAAAGTAAAGGGGGTGAGGATGAATATATACTGTACGATTAAACCCAACATGAATTTATTTAAATGTATTTTTTTATCCAAGGCTAACTTGAATATGTTCTCACACATTTCACACTAAACCTAAACGAGACTACCGGTGCATATTTTCCTGTGTCCATCAACACACTTACTTTGGTCATAGTTATGGGGTTCTGCAGCATGTCGGGCATGTTCTGCAGCATGGGCACGGTGCTCTGGATGGATGCTGGAGGAAGTGAGGTTTGAGCAGGGGGAGGCACAGAAGTCAAGATGGGAATTTGAGGAGCACAGTCCAGTGGGCCCAGGGAGTAGGGCGCTCCGAGCTGCGGCGCATGGCTGGGTAATAGTGGGGGCACGTGGGCCTGCATTAAAGGCTGGGGAGGTAGCAAGGGCGGGCCCTGTACAGGTCCTCTGAGCTGTGGTGGAGCTGCTGAGAGGTTTGACAGACCACGGGTTTGAGGAGTCGTGGACGAAGGGTCAATGATGGCCCCTGGTTTCAAGCTCAGGCCTTGATGGGAGAATACATGGATTAATATAATGCGACAATGAATCCAATGAAGCGTGTTGACAAAATATGTTGGCGCGAAAAGGCGTCAGTCACATACCTCCCTCTCTGCGACCCCGCCCACGTCCTTTCCCTGTCATGACAACAATCTCAGTTTCTTCCTGAGGCATTTCTGTGACCTTCTGGAGGAACACCTTCTCGAGAGACTCGGCCATTAAGACTATGTCATCTCCGGACTGCAGGGGGAGACAAACACTCTCAGCAAAATGCGGGACATGCAGAACGGTGTCTTTAAAACGTGGTGGTTATAATGGCTCCGGTGTAGAACGCAGTTACCTTGTTGTATATGTAGCAGTTGGTAAACATTGTGTTGAAGTCTTGGATACATTCTTGGGCATTCCAGTAGTAACTGTTCTCAAGCCTTTTCTTTATTGTTCCCATGTCCATAGGAATTTTGATTATTGAGTAGTAGTCCTGAAAATGTTGCACATGAGTATATCAACAACTCAAATACCTGTAATGCTACATTTTCCACCGACACTCTTAAAGCAATGCCTTCAGCCATTAGGTTTTATAGTTTTTTTTTTAAATAATTAAATTACTACTTTTGCGTTGGAAATAAAAAAAATAAGGATTGTATGCTTGCATCAAACTTAATCTTACTGGCATATCCTAATGGGGTGAACATTTTAAACATTCAGCCAATTATATATTTTTTGTACAAGAATTAATGCAACAATTAAACGTTTTCTGAAAGGTTGAAAATCAGCATTGATATACCAAACAGTACAGTTGGTTTGGACACAGCAATAAATATAAATCTACATATACATGTACAAATTGGTATGTGTCAGTGCGGAGAACTTCATAGCAGTTTGTCTATGATGCCCTCTGCGTTTTGGGGTGTGATGAATGATGCACATAGAGACAAAGCCAATATACTTACAGGCAGGTTGAGTTTGATGGCATCCACTGGTATGTGAAAAGGCCAGGCAAACTGGTGCTTCCACAGGGCCTTTACCACCACCTTTAGCAGAAACTGCAGCTGATTAGTCTGGCGCTTTGGCCTGTTGAGATTGATGTACTCTGGGGGTGGGGGGTTGCCCATCAAATGGGCCTGCCCCTGGCTGCTGCTGCTTGACATCTGCGCTGCGTCCAGGCCGTCCCCCATCCTCACAGGGTTAGCCATGGGCCCGGGCCCCGGAGCTGGAGCAGTTGCAGGGGCAGGGGCAGGGGCAGTGGTGTTGGCAGGACACCAGTTCAGTCTTGGCCCCGGCACAGACTCCACTGACAGAGCACTGCTGATCCCATTGCACTCCTCACTGGACTCTCTTGAGAGAGAAAAACAAAAAACAGTCCTCAATAAAATGTCACTGTATTTAGTCTGTGAAACTGTTGCAAAACTAACCCAAGCAGACTGCGAATACATTGCTTCATGTAATTATGGAAAACGTTGTAACATATTGATCACTTACTAAATAAAACAACAATGTTATGCTAAAAAGAGCTATGATCATAAGGTTTGAAATCCATGTCTCTATTAGGAACAACTCACAGTCACATACTGTAATTCACCCTCAAAAGAGGCCCTTAAAGATAAACAAACTCTGCTGTAGATCTGTGATGAATCACATTCCTGTTGAGTCACTTTCTGAGAAGAAGGAAGCAGTTTGTACACCACATGATCACTGCTATGATACCCAAGGCAATGTAGAGTCTGACTAACTGACCAATGTGTTGAATGGAAAAAATCATGAAAAGTGTAAAGGTAGGAGGAATTGGCAGGTGTCATACATTATAATGGGCAGATGACTGGGTCGGAGCGTCTCGCAAGTGGCCTTTGGAGTGCCCTGAGGCTGGAGTCTTGAGTAATTGAGCACAGGGAGGTGGGACCAACCATTAAGTAGTGCATCATTTAGGTGAAAGGGCCACATCGGATTACACATTGCCCTTCGGTGAAGCCACAGAAGTGCTACTGCAGCAGAGGTCGCAGATTTTATTTTTTTTTTCAAATCAGCTGTGGAACATTATGCATGTGTAAAAGGTAACGTCATTTTTCAATGGATGTTGTGTGCACTAATGCTTAATACACAAATAGGGTTCCTGGTTATTTGAACTGAATAGTGTGGCGTTGCAGTACTGCTCTGCATTAGAGTGGTTTGGAGTTCTATTTTTGTGGTCCCTCGGTACAAATTAAGACTTACGTTAAAAGTGAAATGTCAATGTGACGTTATCGTTATATGCACACAAATACTGTCTTCAACATCTCATGCCATGGTAGTCAAAACAAGTGAAGTAGAAGACAATGCAACAACGTCTGTCATGGAACAGGAGACACATTCTAGCTATTAGGTTGCCAACTTCGATCGCCTTACAAAACCTTAACTTCAAGGGCATGCGTTACTGCAACAATAAATTCTTAATGATAGCAATTGTTTAACCTTGGCTTGCTATGTTCATTTGGCAAATACCAGTCCTGCGAGACACACCGCAGAGAAATGACGTATTTTGTATTAAAAAACAACAACATGTTAATCAACCATCCTCTTCATCTGAATAAAAGCTCAAGTGCTGTGCTGTACCTTGGTATCCAATGCAAATAACACATTCAAGGAGCTATCAACACTGATTGAGAATGAAGGTGATTCAAGTCCAACAGATCATAACAATGCATTTTTCAAGACATTTTCAACCAGTCCAGTTGCCTACTTGAATCGCACTTGATATTACCATGACCTGGATGACTGAGAACCTCCACAGACAAATATGCAGTGGTTTGTTTTGGGATGTTTAAGGCTTTTAAACCCGAATAGACAGGAAAACAACCAATGGCAAGGTTGGAGTAATGCTTGTACATTCTCCTTACTACATTACTTGTACAACTGGAAGAGTACCTGCTGAACCGGTTTTCTCTGGTTCCTTTTAATGGTAATTAACTTAATACCAACTCATGTGAAGTTTCCTTTTTAGTTTGCAACTCATTTTTTTTGGATACTGGTTGATCATATACTTTTGTACTAGAATGACTAAAACACTATACAGTTCTATGCTCCTTGTCATTTTTCAACTGATCTAAAAATGTTTTCGAAACATCGATAAATTGCTTCCACAATGGATACACCGTCTAGGTAAATTCAAGACAAAAACAAAGACACTATATTGGCCCATTCAGTTCATTCAGACGTGGTATTATCATTTGTCCTGAGACATTTGATCACAAGTAGAGGTGTGAACTACGCCCTTTATGCATCCTGAATGTCACCTTAGATACGATCATTCAAACCAGATTCGAAAGTGGTCTTGAAAGCATGTGGCCCCATTCTTTTACACGTTTTACCTCTGACCAGCTACAGTTACACAACGAATAATAGCATTGTCAGCGCTGATCACCACATGATCTCTTCTTTTCTAATGGTTAAAACACTATTCCCTGGAACTATGCGTTACGTATTGATTCCTTTAGCATCTCTTGACAGAAATTGTACAATTACATTGCCGGTGTGTTTGAAATACAGAAAGTGTATTCATTCTTGTCCAGCACGACATCACATTCAACCAGATAGTATGAAAACAAATATTCAAATTCAAGTTTCAATGGCCTGCTATTCTGGTGTAAAAGCGATACTGGCATGCGAGACTAATCAAGTTAGCAGCAACAACCCCTCAAACAAGGTCAATCACAAAGTCTACTTCCTGCTGCTGCATGTCCTACATTGCTTTCAGGTCTGGAATAACTGTTGACCTCTGCCCTGGACATACATCAGTGCGGACTGCTGTGGAATGTTTTCTCAGGAGGAAGTGGCTCTGGTTACTGTGGTGGGGGATGCACATCTAACACAAGGAAACGTGTGCCTTGTCTCCAATTGGATTGTTCTGCCAACAAACTCACATACACAGTATGCGAGTACGTTGGCAGAAGGTATAATGTGCGAGTTCTGACAGGGTAGTGTCGTAATACGCAGTAATTGTCCACTTGCCAGAAAAGATAAGTTGCTTGCTTCACCTGCACCTGAATGAACATGTGGGCCCCCTGTGTCATGCTACGTGGAAATGACACCACCATCTGTGCTTGCAAGTTATCCCCTTCTCTTCTGCTACTCTTAATTATTTTACACTGTGTGTGTACACCATGTCGCCTTAATTGTCAGTGTGGATGCTTATATTTTAGCACTCAAAATAGTAGGAGTGAGAATGGAAGCATTTCAATTGAGACATGACACTTTCAGTGTGCAGCCTTTAAGTGGCCATCCTAAGTTGAAGGGGGAGTCATAATGGCAAGATGTTTGCATCCTCATGAAATGAAACTATTAATAATGAATGTATGCGTGGGGATTGAAGAGGGTACATTTCGGGCATTAATGTGGGCCTGCAGATTCCACTTGAGGCCCTTACTGAGTCAGAACGGTGACCTGTTTTTGCCTGAAAGCAAAGGAATAAATAATTGATTTGACCACAATGACAAGGCCAAGTACACAACTACTTGCCCATTCACTCCAAACAACCTCCCACCTCTCTTCAGAGAGCTGCTCTACTTGAATGCTGCCGTGTCTGCCAATACACCTCGATGTATAAATGACACTTGGACTCCTCCTGACTTAACTCCTTTGTACACATGTTGCTAGTTTTTCCTTAAGATGTGTTGGACGATGAAGAGTTGTTGTTTATCTTATGTTAAGCTAAAAGAGATGGTTGAGTAATTATATTTGATGTTTTGAGCAAGAGACATTAACTGACATTTTACAAAGCAGGTCCAAATTTCTGCAGAATTCCTAGGGCGTATTTTGTCTTAGGCAGGTAGATCAGAACCTGTGCTGATAGAAAAATCAATGGCCAAGTGATGTTTCACTTTGGTGTTGCCTTGTCAGCTATTATCATGTAAAAGGTGAAGAATTGGCCCGGGTTAAAATAAATAAGTGAATGTGATACTTGATTTTTTTTTAGGTTTAAAAAGTAGTCGGATTGCTACTGTTTACTGCTGATCTAACTGTTCACAACCAAAAGGGGTCAACCCTTCAACTATGACCCTGTGGCTTCTGGAGCCCAGCTAGTGCCTCTAAGATGCTTTTCAATAACACTAGTTTTTTCAACGTCTAAAAGATTTCTATCCATATTTTGAAAACAATGACAGGCAAAGCAGAAGGGTCTTTGTTCACACCCATTTGATCTATACCCACATATAATTAAATCTCAGATTCATTGTTGCCAATGATTCATTGAAAAGTTGGAGACTTATGGAAGTTTCCCTAGTGTAGCTTACAAGGACAAATGTATGAGTCATAGCATGAGCACTCAAACTGAAAGGTCTAACCATGAGTCAGGCTCATTGTAACAGGAAAAGGCAGGAATCATGGCAGCTCATTCCGGTTAAACTTCCAACTGGATAAGCAAGACAATACCGACATGGAGTAAGAAGATAGTTCTACTGCCATCAGACACACAATCACACACACACAACCCCCTTCTTCCTCTAACCCCTTCCCCCACACCCCCCTCTCTCACCAGGAGGTAGGTTCATGGCTTCTGGCTGAAATTGGGACAACAATGCTATTTTCAACACAACAGAGAGGACATACTTCTAAATAAGATTATTCTGTTGGGCCATGACTACAGACAGTGCTAACCACATTAGAAACCATAAATCCAGGCTGTCCTTGAGTTGGGTTTCTCCTCATGATTTTAACCTCGTATTCCAAGCAATAGTATTTTGTGTGCATATATATATATATATATATGAAAGTTAAGCTAACTACAACATCAGCTTCCCTTTCACAAATTTTGTAGGAGAGATTACTTCACTGCATAGCATTACCTTTTCACAGAGACAGAATGAGCGATTTTTTCCAGAAGCGCGTCCAGTTTTTGAAAATCCAGCAAATCGTTTGACTTGGCATGCATTTTGTAATCCATTTATGAACTCCACTAAACCGAAAACAAAAAACAAAAACAAGGGCCCGAACGAAAATTACACAGAAGTTTGTTTTTCCTTTCCTCTCATCCAAAACACAGGAGAGATCTATTCTTCAGGCTCCGGTGTGTCCACTAAAATCCCACAGAACATGGTGAGTAATCCTGTTCCAGGAAAAAAAAAGGCCTCAGCCTGGAAAAAGTTGGTCCAGGCGGAGAGGAGAGGCTGTGGAAGCCTACAGCCAGCAGGCTGTGTTAGCTGTGTGAACCGGTCCTCTCTCTACCCCATCCCCCTCTCAGCAGTACAACGGCCCAGTTGCCAGAGGCTCTTCGCTCCATTGTGTGTCCTCTCCAGGGCCTCCCCAACTTAAATGGACACAGGCCGTAAGCAGTTGGTGTCCACGGAGGAGAGGTGGGCGAGAGAGGGGAGAAAGCTCCGGTAGGATCCAGGGGGAGCACTTTATTCCCCTTGCTCGCTCTCTCACCCTCTCTCTAGCACAGGCGGCGCATGCAGTTACTCAACAGAAAAATGGCTCTGCTGCTTCCTCATTCAGCCGAGCCTCAGCCCACACACACCCCTCCCACCCTTCCTCCCTCCTACGCGCTTGCTCATTCCACCCCTCCCCTCTTTCCCCATCAATAGCTAGAGGTCCTTGCTCTCTCCTCTCTCTCCCCCTCCGTTACACCTTCAAACACCCCCACCCCCTTCTTGTCTTTTCCTCCGTCCATTTCATCATGCCCATCCCCCACACACTCTCTCTCCTCTTAAGAGTGATTTCATACATGCCTTCCCCCACCAATTTAAGGGCTACCTTATCTGCACTGCACCTCTCATATTTTACTCACATTTCATACTACAGCTGCACTATATACACTACAGTTCAAAAGTTTGGGGTCACTTAGAAATGTCCTTATTTTTTAAAGATAAGCACTGTTTTTTTCAATGAAGATAACTTTAAACTAATCAGAAATACACTTTATACATTGCTAATGTGGTAAATGACTTTTCTAGCTGCAATTGTCTGGTTTTTGGTCCAATATCTACATAGGTTTATAGGGGCCCATTTCCAGCAACTATCACTCCAGGGTTCTAATGGTACAATGTGTTTTCTCATTGCATCAGAAGGCTAATGGATGATTAGAAAACCCTTGTGCAATCATGTTAGCACAGCTGAAAACTGAAAGTTGAAACTTTAGCTGGTTAGAGAAGCTATAAAACTGACCTTCCTTTGAGCAGGTTGAGTATCTGGAGCATCACATTTGTGGGGTCGATTCAACACTCAAAATGGCCAGAAAAAGAGAACTTTCATGTGAAACTCGACAGTCTATTCTTGCTCTTAGAAATGAAGGCTATTCCATGCGAGAAATTGCCAAGAAACTGAAGATTTCCTACAACGGTATGTACTACTCCCTTCAGAGAACAGCACAAACAGGCTCTAACCAGAGTAGAAAGAGAAGTGGGAGGCCCCGCTGCACAACTGAGCAAGAAGATAAGTACATTAGACTCTCTAGTTTGAGAAATAGACGCCTCACAGGTCCTGAACTGGCAGCTTCATTAAATAGTACCCGCAAAACGCCAGTGTCAACATCTACAGTGAAGAGGCGACTCCGGGATGCTGGCCTTCAGGGCAGAGTGGCAAAGAAAAAGCCATATCTGAGACTGGCCAATAAAAGAAAAAGATTAATATGGGCAAAAGAACACAGACATTGGACAGATGAAGATTGGAAAAAAGTGTTGGACGGACGAATCGAAGTTTGAGGTGTTTGGATCACACAGAAGAACATTTGTGAGACGCAGAACAACTGAAAAGATGCTGGAAGAGTGCCTGACGCCATCTGTCAAGCATGGTGGGGGTAACGGGATGGTCTGGGGTTGCTTTGGTGCTGGTAAGGTGGGAGATTTGTTCAGGGTAAAAGGGATTTTGAATAAGGAAGGCTATCACTCCATTTTGCAACGCCATGCCATACCCTGTGGACAGTGCTTGATTGGAGCCAATTTCATCCTACAACAGGAAAATGACCCAAAGCACACCTCCAAATTGTGCAAGAACTATTTAGAGAAGAAGCAGGCAGCTGGTATTCTATCTGTAATGGAGTGGCCAGCTCAGTCACCAGATCTAAACCCTATTGAGCTGTTGTGGGAGCAGCTTGACCATATGGTACGCAAGAAGTGCCCATCCAGCCAATCCAACTTGTGGGAGGGTCTTCTAAAAGCGTGGGGTGAAATTTCTCCAGATTACCTCAACAAATTAACAGCTCGAATGCCAAAGGTCTGCAATGCTGTAATTGCTGCAAATGGAGGATTCTTTGATGAAAGCAAAGTTTGAAAGAAAAAAAATATTATTTCAAATAAAATCATTATTTCTAACCTTGCCAATGTCTTGACTATATTTTCTATTCATTTTACAACTCGTGGTGGTAAATAAAAGTGTGACTTTTCATGGAAAACACAAAATTCTCTGGGTGACCCCAAACTTTTGAACGGTAGTGTACATATATATATATATATATATACTGTACATGTGCATTTCATTGGCCGGTTACTTGTTCTCAGCACAATTAAGTTGAGTTTGAAAGAAAAAAATATTATTTCAAATAAAATCATTATTTCTAACCTTGCCAATGTCTTGACTATATTTTCTATTCATTTTACAACTTGTGGTGGTAAATAAAAGTGTGACTTTTCATGGAAAACACAAAATTCTCTGGGTGACCCCAAACTTTTGAACGGTAGTGTACATCAAATACAGGAGTTGCTTTTCTTATAGGCTATAGAGAAGAAACCACCTGAGATCGGACCAGAGCTGTTAAACACATTCTGTTGTCCCAGCAGCACCAGGGCCTCTAAATCACAACTTGATAAGAGTTGCCAAACTGACCACTTCAACAAACCTATTGGAAGACCAGTGATTGATTTAAATCTAGCCAACTGTTTTTGTGAAGTCCACACAAGATGAAAGACAAATGGAAAGTCCATTCATGGATAATCTGTATACAAGGAAGAGCAGCGCAAACATGATGGCAGACTGCAGTGGTCCCAGAGTAATCAAGAGTGTGACAGAAGGAGTTGAAGGTAGTGAGACCTCCCACTGTGCATTCCTGTAGCAGAGCAGTCTCCAACAATTATGTCCATGACAGTACAGTGAGCGCACTGCAATTGGTAGACCAAAGTACAGAAATCTTTTAACCAGATGAACCGGAATTATTTGACATGGTAATCTGTAATTGCATATTGTGTTCAGTTCAGTAAATTATTGCCAAGCCCTGTGGGTATGATTGATAAAGGGGTGAGAAAAACCACAAAGACATCACATGTGCAACGAGGCACCTTGCACACTTGTCAGGTGATGGAAATGCACAATGTCTGTATGAAACCAGCTGCAGCCTCTCTCTGCTGTAGCCAGTCACCGAAAGTGTCCTCGCAGACCCACTTCCCTGTCCATGTGCCATATGCACCATTCCCAGAGACAATACAGCAGCTGCCAGAGTGACAAAGCTCTACAGACCTACAGCAATTCAGAGTCGGCCAAACTCATGGCTCCGTCACTGGAAGGGTGGGGTGAAATTCAGACACAGAGATGGGGGGTGCAAGGAAGAGTTAAATTTATACTGGGGGTTGGGTCAGAGGACGAGGCAGCAGAGATGAGACTACGAGAAAGTCTGAGGGAGCTTCCATTAATCATCAGAGGGCTGGAGCAGCCAGGATCCACAGGGACCAGGAGCAGAGAAAATAGGGAACAGGCAATTTGCCAACTTGACACAGTGTAGCCTACACTTCTGTACATTCAGTTATGTGCTGGTAACAAAACAGAGAGGGTGGTGAAACCAAAGTACAGCAGTTGTGCTGTATTGCCACCATCGACTGTATGGCAAGTCAAGTTTTTAGAGTGGAGAAGTGGGGACTTCTGGTAGTGTAGTGTTGATTGGAAGTCGATGTTTCACTGTCACTGTTGAGGTTACAGTACTATGTAAAGCTTGAAAACATTTTACAGCTATTTTGTTCTTATCATGTTATGAATGTCAAACTACGGTAGATTATGTAATATTAGGTAAATTGTTGTCATGGATTTGTTATGCACCAATTTTCAACTTGCCACCTGTGTGGATCAGCATAAAATTAGATTTCCCAGACTACACTGTTTACCCTGTCTTCAATTGTCCTGCTTTTGTGAGCCTATGTCCACTGCAGCCTAAGATTTCTATTTTTGGAACACAAGGTATTCTACGGACTATTTTTTTTGCAGTAGCAGCAGTACCATAGTTGTAATATGCATCAAAATGACAGTCCTGACAATTATAAGAAGCTATTATAAAAAGCACATATACAACCTATAAAGGATTTTTCTTTTTTGCTCATTTGTTACCAGGCCACAGTCCCTTTCTTCAGAGGTCATTCACAACTAGGGCAAGGATGATGTTACCATGGCAACTAAACCAGGGAGAACAGAACCCCCCCCCCCCAAAAAAAAGGAATTTTACATACAAGAAAAAAACACCAAGAACAAGAAAAATGGGCCCAGTACATGCTAATGACAAAAATCTCATCCAGACCTGTTCCATATTCAACAATGTCCATATGGATCAGAGCCAGCCGAGCTTCTTTTAAAGTGAAGATAACGACTCAAACACAATACACAAATTTGATTAACAAGTTGCAATTCTCTATATGCGTACATATTGTGCTAGCACCCTCTTCAAAACAATGCAAGCATGATGATAGAGTGATGTGGGTAGTTCAATCTACACACATAATTAATAAATAATTAAGCTGTGAACCTTTGTGATCTACTGAGTATCTGTAAGCAACCTAAATGTATTTACAAACTTAAGGAGCAGTTGTTCAATTTGGAGTAGGATAATTCCTTTGGAGTGATGAGATTAAAGGCACAGGTAACAGTCTGCAACTGCCTCCAGGTTTAAACTACTTCAGTCTGCTCCTCTGGATAAGCAAATTAGCACGTGACTGCAGGTATGCTGGCGTCTCTGGTGGGCTAGTTGAAGTATATCGCTAACATACGTGCATCAAGCTTGTTAACTTGAGTCCTTTCACGTAAAACAGCCGTAACCGTGCGATAAGTAACGAGCCATAGCGCGAGTAATCTGTTTGAACACACAAGTCGGCTGACTGCCACTGCTTTGTGTCTGTTATACCAGCCATATTACTCACATAAGCTATGCCCAAACACATCTGTCTGCGACCGGGATTATTACCACACGTGTTCAGTAAAACGACAGATTGCAAAGTAATGTCTGCCTGCGAGCGACCATCGTCGAGGAGCCAAGACCCTAACGTTAGGCCACAGGGCATAGATTATTGCCTGTTTCGTAATGGACGTCAGTGCAATGCATCGGAGAACCTAAAACGTACAGGGATTTGGGTATTTTCTGGCCAACATCACGGTAGCCAGCCTTGGGAAGTGAACGTTCGAATTGTGTTTAGTGGTGTGCTCCATTGACTGCATATTGAGATAATAGCCACAGTCTGAGTGTGCGCCATCATCACCGTGACGGCGTCACCGTCTCCCACAACACAAGACAGTCGACGAGCAAATTAGCAATAGGCACGCAACACGGAGGTCGCAGCAGCATTTAATGGGCTGCTTCTCGCGTAATTGTGACCAACAGTGTGTGAGACAGACAAGGGAGGTCAGACAGACACACAATGGAGCTGCGGTTATTGTCTTTTAGTAGACAAATGCCCACTAGCTTTTGCTAACAAGCTAGCTAGCTAGTACAGGCCGCCGTGCAAATGAACGGTTTCAGTGGGAGCCGGACACCAGCCTTTACGCCACTGTAACCGTGTCTCTTTATGTCTACTTATTCAGTTTACTGTGACAACATGACTGGCACATTAATGTTGAACACAACGGCGTTTACCTGGGTTTGTCAGGTTGCCAGGGCGCGCGGGATCTTTCTCTCCGAGGATCCTGAACACCTCTCGTTGTCGGTGACGTCACGCGTAGGTCTTTCGTTGAGGACGTACAGAGCGCGTCACGTCGACTGCATCTTAAGCGGCAACGGAGAGGAGAAACTGATGAATGCAGTGTAATAACGACATAATAATACATTCAAACAACATTAAGGGACTAAGCAACCGTTTAATGTATGTGTTAAAATAAAAAGGTAATGCACAGTACATTAGCCTCAGATCAAATACCACATTTCTAGTCATTCAGCTGCTGTTTAGTTATTATATCCGTAGGTAAACAAACTATAGTTACTTCAAATTATCCAATTTTAACAGTTTCAATTAAGACCACCCCCGCTACCTTTCTTTTTCCAGACACGATACATATTTGGCTGGTTTTGCTTCATTTGCTTTAATCATTTCTGTCCATACTTTGAATATACTTCGTTGCTCTTGTCTGTGTACATGGCATCTATTTCATGTCTGTCGATTCCAGGAGAGAAATTCTTTATTTTTATGATTTGTTTATGAGGGGAGTTCTTCCTGACCTGATGGAATTCAGCCCGCTGAGGCAACTCACTACAACCCACTATTTACCTCAACACAGTGACTTTCTATTCCCGATCATATGCCATGTTCGGCATTTTTCCGATATGCAAAGGAAATGGCATATGGATAAAATAAGGTTTGCGGCGCCCCTCAGTGGACAATTACCTATCAAAATGCATTTATGAAACCGAAAGTCATCTGCAATTCAAAAGCAAGCTTCATATTTTTACCAAAATGTATCAAGATGCATACAGATAATAAATACATAATTATTAAGTCACAAAGTGCCAAATGTATGTCAAATTCAGCTCTGATATTCCGATTTGTATCTGACGACCCATGCGCTTGCGTCGCAGCTTTCAAGTGATTGGACACTGTAGAAACCCGGAAGTAGTGCATGAAGGTCTTTGGCGATGTTTGTGCTTTAGATAACTGTTTCTCGTCTTTGTTCCGAGGCTATTGTAAAGATGGGTGTGAAAATAGAGGTTTTCAGAGTAAGTAGCCAACATTGAAGAAACAATGTCCGTGGACTTTTAATATGTAAAGGTTCAGTGGTTTAAAATTGAACGTATTGTCCAAGATTTGGTGTTTCAAGCTAGTCACTATCATGAGGCTAACTGTGGTCATGCTGTAATATTGTTGTGCTGTAACTCATTGGCATGTCTTTGTTTTTGTCTTGAGCAGATGATGCTGTATCTGTCCTTTCCAGTGACAATGTTTTGGATCTCTAATCAAGCCGAATACTTTGAAGAATATGTAGTAAAGAGGAAGGTCAGCAGTCCTGTTTATTCTTGATCTCACGCGTATATAGATCTGTCGCCTCCGTTTTGATGTTCTTAGTAGTAACAGATGTCTAATCTTTTTCTTTATGCTTGTATGATATTCAGAGGGAGATCTTCCCACCTAATGAGCCACAGCAAGTAAGTGTAATGCGGAGCTATAGTGTTCATTTCATTAACACATTTTTGTATATCGCATGTAATTGCTTTGAATGTTTTTATCTTGGTGTTTGTAATTTATGCTCATAAATAAGTAAAAAGGGAGCTAAATTCTCAATTTAATTATCAGATATTTATTGTGTTAATTGTCAATATCAACTGATTTAGAAAATGTGTACCGTAAAAATCTTTATGGCCACATTGCCCAGTTTTAGTGACTGGACACCCTTTTTTCTTTTTGTTTTTAATACTCCATATTTCTATGTCTTCACTATATCATCCAGACACTACCACAGTTATACACAAATATTACTGTATTTATCCTGACTTGCCCACATAAATCATCCCTGAATCCACAAAGCACGGTTGTATGTAGAATCATTTGTGTAATAGTAACGTGTCTATAGTTAAAAGAAATCCATAATATTTCCATCTATTTATAAGGTACAGTGTTTGTAGTGGTTTTTAGTGTTGTTACTGCTGTACAGCCTAATATCTAATAATTATCCTTGTGATACATTTGATTTCAGAGGAAAGAGTTGGAGGACTTTAAAGAGCGCATGCGTGTTCGTAAGGAGCGGAGATTATTAAGAAATATTTCTTTGGATTCTGAGAACTGAGGAGTATATGTTGAAGAAATGGATGAGTTCACAGCACAGATAGAGGATTACTTGGGAGTGCTTTTTGGGCAAAAGGACATTGGACTGAATTAAGACCACATCAAAGTTAACACATCCTCAAGGTGTGCAGGATGTTTAATTGTGAGGCTAGCTGTCTCAGAATTTGTGTGTTCAAATGCTTGATCAAATAGGATGCTGTGATTGTTTCACATAATAAATGCCTATTTGAGTTATATCGTTGAATGTCATGTAATTACATTTTCTTGTGCGGTACAGGGCCTTTAAAATGTATTTTCCTCCAGTTAAGAGTTTTGATAATTAGAAAATATGACAGAAGAACCTACTGGGTAATAGCTAAATGTTTTCTATTATTTTTTTCCATAATTTCCATTACCATTTGTTGTTGCATGATATCACCACCATATTTGGAAATTGGAATGAATTTGTTACAGCATGTTACGATGCCACAGTGCTGACAATTATCTTTACCCCACTTCCATGAGCATTTTAACAGTTCTAAGTTAAAGGTAGTGCTTGATTGAAGAGGTAACACTTGCTATTACATGGTTTTAAATAACAGTCTATAAATCATTTTGAATATGACACGAGTGTTCCAGACCAGCATGGCTATCTGTCGTCTCTCAAGTCTGAATATACGGTATCTTAGATGACTCCGCTTGGCTTTGTCCAAACAATTTTAAATATTGGATGTGTCATGACACCAATCATAACCAACAAACTGCTTAACTAAGTTCTGATGAAGAGATGACGTGGCTCTCCCTCGGCCCATCAAATGATATCCTCAAATAGATTTGGCAATTAAAAGTGGACAGACGGATGTCTCGGTCTATGCCCAGAGAATGTGTTTCTTTTTGCAGCTGTTTCTCTTTACTGGCTGCTATTCATTTTTAAATCAGATTACAATATCATATTTTATGTTTTGATGGAGTGATAATACTCTCCCTGTGATAGGTGTTGAAATCCAAGAATCTTTTAATATGTAATCATGAAGGGATTTCTAAATTGACCAAGAAGCAAATATGAAATACATCTTTGAATAAATCAAACAACTATGGACAACACGATTTAAAACAAACTGCAAACAATCAACAAGTCAATGTAAAACAAGCATGAAAGAATGAGATACAGAAAATGAGTGAAGCGGATGCAAAGTCAACCCAAAGAGAAGCAATAGCTCTACCGATGGAGACAAAATGAGTATAAACCAAGAAATACAAAGGTCCGAAATTGCAAGAAAGACAGAAAATGAGTTGGTGGGTCCATTGTCTTATAATTCACCCAAGCTTGCGCTGGATCAACCTGTCAAGAAACTGCTATAATAACACATTGATGTGAATCCTTAGGATAGGTCGGGAATCGCTCTGAATGACTAAATTGATCTCGGATCAATACATTGGAACTGATATTTGACGGAACCCCAAAGGCAGAGTACGAGTAGCAGCAGTATCAGACGGACAGTAGGGGGCAGAGTGCCCCTGGCCAAGCCTGTGTGCTTTATTCATCCGGGCTGAGACAAGGAAGTGAGCGAGCGCAGACAGGCAGATTTCTGTTAAAATGGCACCGAGTGGTCTGAAGGCGGTAGTGGGAGAAAGTAAGTGACACAATCGTCGTTTGCGGACTGCTTTTCAGAAGTTTATGATGTCTTTACGTCACAGTTCACCTACTTTAAGCGAATCCGTCTCAGCTTCGGCAACTGATGCTAAACTTGTAGCACTAAACTTTGCCGTGGGACGTCGAGCCGATGGAGGTTTCTTCCTGTACTGGTCCCCATTAAAATGTTAACATTACCAAAGTAAGCGACGTTTGACATGATAACGACCACGTTGTCAGTGCGTCCGAGGTGGTGGCTTGTCGTGTGACATTTGGCGGACCCGGAGAAAAATAGAAAAGATCGCGGCGTTAGCGAGTAAATATGACTGTTTGACAAGTTTTAAGCTAACGTTCGCGAGCTAGCCAAGGAGGAAGCAGTGCCACTGTTTTTAATGGAGCTGGACCTTTAAAGCTGTATTCGATCAAACATCGACACAATCGAAACTTTTGTCAAATATACATTTTAAGTGACAACATTTTTTTTAATAACAGTACGTTATATCATTATTTTTATTGCTATAAAGGTTTGTCTTGTATGTGTGTTTTAAAACTAGACGTAATCATCATTGGTATTATTACATTCTGTGTTACATATATCTACTAAGGCAAAATGCGTTTTTTGTCATACTAAAAGTATTGAAATTACTGAAACTGACGTGTTGTTGTCTATTATTATTATAATGTCCACACAATCTTTTCACAATGTCTAGGGTTAGGAGATGTCTGCTGTTTGTTTGCGCTTAGAAATGAAGTGTAATGTGAACACACCCTGATTCAATTGCTGAAATCCTCAAGTATGTACTGGTAGTACAAGTAACCCTCACCTTGGCCAGGATCAGACTGACACTAACATGCTCTTCTTGCGGGGTTGTACGCTAATGTTTTAGTACATTTCTGAAGCAACTAATGTACATATGTACATATGAAGCATTTCTATATTTTTGAGGGCTGCACCACGTTAAATTTGTCATCACTAGGAATAAACTCAGACCAATGATAGAATCATTTGAAATAAGACTAAATTCAGCAGTATGTGCAAAGCAAAACAGGCCCTAGGGTAATTTCTATCCATCTACTATTTTTCTCTCGCGTTTAAAATGAACAAATTCATAGGCTATGTAAAGCTAAAATACATTAATGGCTGCCCGTTACAATGTGTCCTCATTTCCACTTCCCGAAATGTAAATAGTCTTGACGTTGCAAGACAACATTTGCATTTTCCACAAGCTCAAAAGTCTTTTACGTAAGAAGCTTATTTGAAATAAATATTTTGTATTTCATTCAATTGCAGGTCCGGAATTTATCGTTGGTTCGTTTAATTTAATTCAGGCATAATTGATGTGTTAATAAAACACAAATATAACAATGACTCAAGAATTAGGAAGTTATTGCTGTTTTTCTGATTTGGTTAAACAAGGAAGTTAGGTAAATATGTTTCTCTGTTCTTTATTTTAGACATAGCTGTCTTTTTCACTGTATTGCATTCTTTTTGTTCCTCCCTTGCCCCTGTATCTCGCTTCAACATCAATAATTTTCTTCTGCCTAACAGAAATCCTCAATGGGGTCATCAAGAGTGTGAAGAAGGATGGGGAATGGAAGGTAACAGTTGACCGATTAAAATAAAAATAAAAACTCTCTTGTTATGTTATGCTGGACACGCATTTCTCTCTCGTTTGTTTAGGTTCTCATTGTGGACCACATGAGTATGCGAATTCTGTCCTCTTGCTGCAAGATGTCCGACATTTTGGCAGAGGGGGTGACCAGTAAGTCGGCAGATAACTTATTGTCTTGAATCCTATCCCACTTATATCTTTCACATAGTATTTTTTATTTGAACCAAAAGCCATTCCTGCTTTTCAGTTGTGGAAGACATCAACAAACGAAGGGAACCCATCTCTAGTTTGGAGGCCATCTATTTGATTTCGCCAGTGGAGAAGGTTAGCTGTCGCTTATGTCCTTAAAGTTCCCACTATAAAGCTAATCTTTTCCATGATATGTTTCTCATTTTTAAATTTTAAAACAAGTATATCTTTTTTTTATTACAGTCTGTTCGTGCCCTCATCAATGACTTCAAAGATGCTGCGTTTACTTACAAAGCAGTACACATCTTCTTCACTGACTGTAAGATTGCATTTGTGTGTGTGTCTCTGAACTGTGTATTGTTTATATTTGGAAGAATCATTTCACATTGAAATGTCATTAAAAGTGTAGGGTTGAAATCTTTTGCTGATGTGTTCACCAATCAGTTATTTACATAAGTACCATGGAAAACATTGACATTTCTGAAATGTCGTCTTCCACAGCTTGTCCCGATGGTCTCTTTGCAGAAATTGGAAGATCTAGAGTGGCCAAGGTCGTCAAGACTTTAAAAGAGATTAATGTTGCTTTTCTGCCATACGAGTCACAGGTAGGGCATTGTATTATTTTCACTTTGAACAATGGATTGTTGTTTCTTAGAGGAGGGCAACATTAGTTTTTTATCCAATAGTCACTGAGAACATAATCTATACACTTAATGTCCTACCTCCAGCTACTAAACCCTCTACCATACTCAACAGCCACACGCTGATTTTGACTCTGTGGTGATTGTTGCAGACCAGCTAGTGTGCAGTGAGTTTAACAGACCCTGCCATAGAGCTTAGAGGAACTGTACGATAGGGTCTACCTGTCTCTGTGAACATACCACTGAAACACGCTTCTTCACTACACACAGTACTGTATTCCGTTGTTAAGTCTGTCAGACTATTGAATGGTTTAACTTGATTGTTTCCTTTGCAAAATGATTTATTTTATTCCTGCAGGTATTCTCCCTGGATGACCCAACCTCCTTGTACTCGTTCTATAGTTCTAAGCCTATCGAAGCAAAGGAGAAAATGATGGAAAATCTTGCTGAGCAGATTGCGACCCTATGCGACACGCTAAAGGAGTACCCTTCAATTCGTTACCGCAAGTATGGAGGCCTCGTCTGCGCTGGACTTGGTTCACTGTTGAATGACTGTGCTGATCCTGTTGTATGTCTTGCTGTCTCCTAGGGGACCCGAGGAGAACGCCAGACTGGCTGAGGAGGTCCACCAGCGCCTTATTGCTCACAAAGCTGACAACCCAAGCATGGGTGAGGTGAGGAACCATGTGCAACCGGCATCCTCAAAAATCCTTTTCTATTTCTTAAAAATGTTCACACCTGTAGTTATTTTGCCCAGGCCAAAATTTGTGGATCTGGGCAAAAGAAAAAAAAAAAAGTGGAATATTAGGTTATTTGAAGTGTTCAGTTTATAGTCACACAAACAAGAACATCCGACCAAGTTTCCATCACTCATTATGGGACCGCAACAAGACCACCTACTGTAAAAGGACTCGGTGTGTTTGTTTTTCGTCTACACCCATGCGTGATTAGTTTACAACTCCCCCACATTAATGGACCGACGACGCAATTAAGCTATTTGAACAGACCACTACACAAAAGACTACAGATGCGAAAAAAAACACGTGTACAGCTTTATACTGCTACATCAAGTTTTCCAAATACGAAAATCCAGATTCTTTGGGATTTTGCTATTCTAAACTTTCAAAGGTTGTGGATGTCTTTTTTGTTTCTGGCTTTGATTTCCTGTCAATTGCTTAGCTGCATCTTTCTCTTTTCCCTACTTCTTCTTTTCTGTCTTTCCTAGCTGACATTTCCTTGCGCATCAGATGAGTCTTAACAGGCATGTATTACTGTTATTTTCTTTTTGTTGCTCCCACGCATTTGACATGAATCAATTTGCAGTGCTATCTAAGCATCCCAGGATTTTCCCCAGTATTGCTGCCTCACGCTGCATTACACAGTGATATTATGAAAATCTTAATGAAAGGGCCTGATATTTCATAAATATTGTTGACTACCGTCCATCTCCGTGAAGCATCAGAGAATATACCTTATATTTTTTTTGTAGGGTGCATATAAGGCACGGTCGCAGCTACTGATTGTGGACCGTGGCTTCGATCCCATCTCACCTATTCTGCATGAGCTGACCTTCCAGGCAATGGCCCACGACTTGCTTGACATCAAACAGGACATCTATACGTGAGTGAACATATTATTTGGATACTGTTCCTCCTTCCAGACTTATGTGTCTCGTTTACATGTGCTTGTTCAATTTGGTTAAGTTATCAGACGAGTGGCATTGGGAATTCAACAGAGAGAGAAGTCTTACTGGATGAAGACGACGAGCTCTGGGTACAGCTCAGACATATGCACATCGCAGATGTCACCAAGTAAGTCTCGTCTTCTACATTAGTGTTTATTATTTAGCGGAGAATAGTGAAAACTAAATGATCTGTAACAATTATATCGTGGCCCCAGAGTGCAATAAGAAAGTTGAAGCAAATGCGTTCTGCAAGTATATGTAAACAATTACAATCCTAATGAAGTTAAGAAATGTCTGTTAAAGGGGTTACATGTGTTTTTCAAATGGGACCTTGTGTATATAAATTTGGGTGTGTAAATGAGTGATACAAATGTGTTTAGAATTGGTTTAATATATCGCTTCCTTAGGATATAATGTAATACCAAAGGGCAACTTCTACTTTCCAAAAAAGCACCCTTTTTACCTTAAATTTTTTTTTATTTTAATTGTACTGTTAAGTTACATTATAACTGATCAAATATGATTCTGGATCAGGTGACTGATCATTTTTTAAATCTGCTGTTGCAGAAAAGTGACGGAGGTACTTCGCAACTTTTTTGAGAGCAAGAGGATGTCCACCGACAATGTGAGTGCTCATGTGCATCACTCATTTTGGTTCATCTGTAACGGGTGTTCGTTATATAACATTGAGGCCATATTGTGTCATCATGCAATTTTTGGAAAATGTTTTCTATTTCAGGCCAACATAAAAGATCTGTCTCAAATGTTAAAGAAAATGCCTCAGTACCAGAAAGAGCTCAGCATGGTGAGTGGGATAATAGTCCTAGTATATGATGTACGTATACAAGTAGTTATAATGAATCTTTATGCATATATTTTCATTCACAGTACTCTACCCACTTGCACCTGGCTGAAGCTTGCCTGAAGAAATACCATGCCTCTCTCGATAAGCTCTGTGAGGTGGAACAGGTCAGCACTCACGTTAGATATACAAATTAAATCATTTCATGGTTTAACAGTATTATCAACGCTACTAAAGTACTTCTTTGTATGGTTTCTACTAGTCCAGTCCATGTCATCCTCAGTTAGGCAGAAATTAAATAAGCTATAGTTCTACATCTGGATTTGAAGGTATAAATAGAATTTGATACTATTCTCTTGATCCCTCAAGAGAAAGTTGCCCATAAATTGTATTTACTTGGAATTTGTTTGCTCATACATTGTTTGCAAAACAGCTTGTCTCTAATTTTTACATCACATGGGATCAACTGGGATGGCCCACTGTGTTAATCACTGACCATAAGCATCTTGGAGAGCATATCGGACATAAGTGGGATGATGCATTTATTTATATGTCCTCTGAGGCATGTTGAAATGCCACTGGCAGGCTCTGGCGATTTATTTTTTTGTTTATTTTCTAATGGAGGGTCATAATCGGAATATTGCATAAGAAGCTTGAGGACGGAACACCAACATGTATAGGGCCGCAGAAATGCAGAAGAAGCTGTTATGTCATTAATGAGTGTAAAGGCATTTAATAACGCACACTTTGCATACTACGTGGTAATGTGGAAATCCTTCCATCAACATGCGCCTGGGATAAAACGCCGGATCAGAATAGTGCCATGTCCCAGCTTGTTGATTGTATGCGCCAGACATGCTTTGTCTCCCCCGAAGGCATGCCTCCTGCCACATTTAGTCCTGTATCCGATGAGTCACAAGCGCACAGGAAGCTATGCATGGCTGTGGCGTTATAAAATGCAAGTGTTAATGGGACTTTTTTTTTTGTACTAATGAATCCCTTGACTTCACTAATGGACTGTCGGCATGTCTGAAAGCTACATCTTTAATCCAGGGGGACATTTTTTGGCTCTAAGATGGGCAGTGTGATCCAAACAACAAAAGCTCTCTGTCAGCTGTCATCTGTTTAAGTGTTCTACATTGTTTAGGCAACCCAATACAAATGTAAGTGTGCAACTTCTTATTGGCTTTTCTCGTCACTCAACAAGGCAACAAACAACCAAACACATTTATTATTAAACTTAAAATGAGTTTCAGGGAAGTCACACTGTGTTACGATTAAATCAAGTATAAAAAGCCTTATTTAAGTAGTAAATATTTGCCATTAGTTTTTGAAAGAGTGATTGCCTTACACAGTTTAATGGGTTAGATGTTTGTTTTAAGTTGAAATGGGTGTTTTTGTCTGTTTTGTTAAAAAATTACTATTGTTCTCAGATTTATGATTATCACAACTATTGCATGATGTTATTCCAGTATGTGTAATGTCTTTATTTCACATTGACTACTTAAGTCAATGAGCAGTATTCTTACATGTACAGCATGGTCAAGAAAGTGGAATAGAATACATTTGGCGTTGAGCAGAGAATAATTCTGTGTCAAAGACCCTGCTTGTTGGCTGTCCGCTGAAAATTCAGATTCCTGTTGCAGTTAATAATTATCAATGGGTGTATTCCCCAGGACCTGGCCATGGGAGTGAATGCGGAAGGGGAGCCACTAAAAGATGCCATGAAGAGCATTGTTCCAGTGCTTCTCAACAACGAAATCGAGGCCTATGACAAAATCCGCATCATACTGCTGTACATATTTCACAAGAAAAAAGGTCTGCCCCTCGTCCAATTCTCTTTCTGACCTAATTACCATAAACGTTTTGTGGATGGTATATGAGTTTATGTTTGTGGCTGCTGTTTAGAAAGGTTATCATGATCGGAGGCCTCGATGAGGACTGAACAAGGGAATTGGCTTTTATCATTGCCTTCCCCAAAAGTTTAGTGGTAGGTTGGGTCGTCCGTGATGATTTGGCATTAAGTCTTACTGTTGCGTCAGACAGTGCAACTGTCTTTGGCTTAACCACTTCTCTCAGCGCCGGTGTCAGGTGTTTTCCAAGTTCTGCCTGCCAATTTCTGCATACCCATTTTGGCAGCGCACACAGCTAAAGTGGAAAATACCACTATTACGATGTACCAAATTAACACTGGTTGACGAGGCTGCAGCACTGGGATGACTGAGCTATGGCCAAGATGCCAACCTAATGTCTCTATTGGACAAAAAAAAGAAACCAATCTTTCCCATGTGCACACACTGGGTTTTTACCTGGTCTTGTTAAACACAGAGTTAGTTTTTTATTTTTTTCCGTGCAGGCATCGGAGAGGAGAACCTGGCGAAGCTCATCCAGCATGCTAACATACAGGCCGACAGCAACATCATAACCAACCTGCAGAACCTGGGCTGCAACGTCATAGATGGGGTAAATGTTGGCGTTAGGCCAATGTCTTGATGTTTCCTTGAAATGTACTGCATCACTTTTATTTTATTCACAGAAGTCATGTTATTTGTTAGGGTCGCAATGCTGGGAAAACGCTGCCGGAGCGGAAGGAACGCACAGACAGCTCAGACGGCACATACGACCTCTCCAGGTGGACACCCATCATCAAAGATGTCATGGAGGTATGGGAGCCGTAAACCTTAGGCATTGTCGGCACACCTGCCCAATTTTGCGCTCAACATCTATGCCTTTGTGTTCCAGAAAGCCATAGAGGACAAACTGGACAGAAAGCAATGGCCATTCATCTCTGAGCCTGCTCCCATCAACACAACCCAGACTGCAGTCAGGCGAGTGTTGAAAAATCTTAATAGATTTTTTTATTGATTTTTTTTAATGTAAAGTGCATTGTTTAAACACTTTTTAACAAGCAAACATATTAAATGGGAGAACAGAGAGATTAATGCTGTCTAATAAAAGCTTTTATCCCAATAACTTTGTTTGAGCTCCAACTCATCTCTGAGGTCGGAGGTGATAAGGTGAAATAAAGTTTTGCTTTAATAGTATTTAATCCCCCAGGGAATACCCACCGTAATGATGCATGCTTGTACAAACCTCATACTGATGGGCCTGGTTTCAGTCATAATCTGCATAATGCACACTGCCTGTCCCCTTCCTTTTTGGTAAAGTGCAGAATTAGAGTCATTTAATTACTATTAACTACATTACTATTAACACTAAAATATGGCCTACGTATATATACAGTATATATATGCATTTGGAAAAGAGATGAAATTAAGGATGGAACCCGATGACCAAATCTGGCCGTTGTACTTTTTGTGATAGTAACGTGTTTTCTGTTGTTTCAATTCTTTTACCACAGTGCACGTATCGGACCCTGGCATAAAAATAAATCTCCGACAGAATATCTTTCTGGCCCTCAGCTTATTATATTTGTGATTGGCGGGGTGTCACAGTCAGAGATGCGTTCTGCTTACGAAGTCACACGGGCCAGTGACGGGAAATGGGAAGTGCTGATAGGTAAGCGATCACTGTTGAAAAGGCCACGATTCTTGTACTGCTTCGGCCGGGAATGCAACATTCACAATGCTTTTCTCATTGGCACTGTGTCTTTGACAGGGTCGTCTCACATCCTGACTCCAACCAGCTTCCTTAATGACTTGAAGAGCCTGGACCAGGTTCCTAATCCTGATTGTTAGGTAATGAGATTCCGAACAGAGTAAGCACACGGCTTCAGTCTTTCAACTCGGGTTGTCAGGTTTTCCATCACAGAGTCACTGACTACTGAATTGAAATGTGAATAGAACCTTTTAAATGTGGCCATGGAGGGAACATTTTTATTTTATTTTAGACTCTCGCGTCATTTAGGAATCTTTATACTACTGCGATTAAAATTGTATTGAAATATTTAATAAGATATTAATAATATTATGATCATTGTTCTGTTATCATTCAGAATCTTATTTTTGTTACTGTATATTCGATTTGCCTAATTAGTTTTCCTCAAAATTTGCACGATTTCCACGAAACTTAATCACCTCTGCAAAAAACGATTCAAAGGGTAATGTAGATGCACATAAATCTATTGACATTCGCGTCATAAATGAAGTGAGATGTGTAACTGTGCGACATCCTTTTTCCTCCCTCCTCGTGGAAATGAAATCTTAGACATAATGTCTCTACTGCTGTATTTTACACATTTAGTATGTATATTAATATATTTCTGGGAGTACATGTGCTGGGTGTTTGTTTCTATGTTGTTTAAAATGAGTGATTAAAGAAACATGAGATTGACTTGGACTTTGAGAGCTTGTGTAACACCCTGTAAAATCGCACATGCAACTTAATGCGTTCTTTGTGCTTTTGGCTTGCGCTTGCTTCTTCGGTTCATTATTATCATCTGCTGCAATGACCCCAGATTACAAATGTGAAAAAAAACCTCCACCGGATATACCGACTTGCAAATGTAATGGAAGTGCAGGGGCTACAAGCAGACATGACCTTTAAGTAAAGTGTTAGGCCATAAGGCAGGACATGTACACCTACCATGGAAAAAGATCATCCTTCTTCATGCCAAGGATTATGTTTTTATCTGGGATTACAGATGGTAATAACGGGGCACTGGCTGGGGTCTTAATGGCAATGGGTTAATACTCGGGACTTAACTCCATTTAAAAGCCATCCACCAAGCCCTATCCTGAACGCATTTGTACTACGAGTAGCATCGATTGGGATCGTTATTTCCATCAGAAATATAGCAGCTCTGTTTTTCCGAGACATTGAATGGATTCTCCACTGATTACGAGGACTCCTTTTGTATAACTCCCTTTACTATTTAACTGTAAGTCCTTTTTAGGTGAAGACCTTTTCTTCTCGACTCGCTTCTTCGTCATAGCAGCTGCTGAAATGGACTCAAAATCGGAAGCTACCAACTCTGTGCTGGTGGGTTCTCTGTGGCTCAATATAATATGCTTTGACGTTTGCTTTTTATTTTTTGGTTCGTCGTAGTTGTGTTGCTGGCGTAGTTTTGAGGTACTGCGTGCGGAATCGCATCTAAATGCCATTTAAGATGTTTCCTCAACAATTTATTGAAAATGAAATGTTCTGTTTAATATGCGCGTGTGCGTGAGTATTATCATTATTGGCTACGTCTTGATGTAACATGATTGTTTTAATGATTTCCAAAATTACCCTTTTTTTTAAGATTCGGAAAAAAATATTCTTTTATCTGCCGAGATTAATATTGGGCGCTCAACCAAAAGGGTTGGGGACAACCGATTTTGTTTCGAGGGGCCAATACATTGTGAATGCTTATATAATTCATATACAGTAAATAAATCCACTTTTGTTTTTTTTTGTTTTTTTTTGTTTAATGTTCAACAGGAATCTCCACAACAGGAGCAGATCCTCAGCATAATGAGCCTCTCGCAGCGCGGAAGAATGGATGAACAACGCTGCTCCTTAAGTCCTGTTAAAACGGCACGACCCAAAGCCACATCTGCCGGTAGGGACGTGCAGTCATTTAGATGCCATCGGCATCGCGTGTGTCCCTTTGCAGATTGATGTTTACCGCTCTTCTTTACCCATGCGCAACAGGCTCAAGCCCTGTGGACTCCTCCAATACCTTGGACAAAAAGCAGGGACACTTCCACGAGGAGCGGAAGGTAGATTGTTAAAGGCCGAGCGCGTGTACCTGCCCAGGTGGCGTTAAATCGACTCCAAAATGTGTACTTGTTTCCACAGAAATTGAGGAGCGATGACCATCCCGTCGCTGCACCCCACATCTCTGTAACCGAGAGTACCCCAGATAGAAACAGGAAGCTCCTGTCGCCAGCCGACCAGTTAGAGGTTCCCTTTCAACGTGAGCGCTCCAATTCCATTCAGGTCTGTGCTCGCAGTATCTCTTCGTTAATTTTTCGCCGCCCACAGATTTGCCCCTGCCCACGTCGTTATGTCATTAAATGTTGTTCCTGCTGGTTTGGCCAAATCCAATAGGCCAAATCCCCCGATGAACAACTTCAGTTCATGAGTATGGTCAGCCGTGGACAGCGTGGGAGCATGGATGACCAGCGCTGCTCCTTGCAACCGAGCAGGAGTGCTCCCTGCACACCCAAACACACCAACACGAGGCTTTCTGGAAGCACATCTAACTCGGGTAAATGACTATTTCAACAACACTGCATTCGAAATCGTCTCTCTCTGCAAACATATCTTGGTTTTGCAATTCTTTTTCTCGTTCATTATTTGTTTGCAATAGTTTCAGGTTTAGGCAAGTTTGCGTCAACGTCTACACAGTTACTTAACAATTTCATCTGTTTTCCTGTTTAATCTTCCCTGGTAAAGATTCCGAAATGCTCTTCAGTCTCTTGGCCAACACGCAGAGCCAACGGATCGATGACCAGCGAGTGTCTCTTCCGTCACTACCGGGATCACAGAAAGAAAATTCCACATCTGATGCAGGGGGAGATTCTAATTACTTGTGCTATATGCTCTCTAAAGTCCAGGTGAGTGGCTTTATTCAAACTAACTTTAGTGAGTCGGTGGCTTGGATGAATTTACATTGTTTAATGTTCTATTTCGTCAGGGTCCCCGAATGGAAGAGCAAAGGTGCTCACTACCTCAGATCCTAAAAAAGGACACGCCTGTGTCTGGCTCGGGCCCTCCACGCTCAGCCTCTTTCAGCCCAAGATCAGAAATGGAAAGGCCAAAAAGTAGAGATAAAGCATCACAAAAACAGGTATATCTGGATATATAAAAAAATATGTCTGAGTTTTTTTCTTTGTCATATTTACTTCAAATGTATTTGCTGAGCCAAAGATGCACACTATGTTTCCCATCTAGGTTATGACTCCAGCTGAACAGGAAGATTTTTTTAACCTAATGGGTCATTCTCACCGTGGGCGAATGGACGAGCAGCGATGCGTCTTAAATGTTAGTCCACTGTCCACACCCAAACTCAAGCCCAGTCAGAGCACCATGCCCAAAGGTTTGAATTTAGACATGTTTGCCCTCCTTTTTTTTTGTCCATGTTCTTTTTTTTTTTACGTTTTCGCATTGATCGTTTCACTCCACTGTCGTGTTGTAATAAAGCCAGTGTGTGCATTTTATGGCAGAAAGCTAGCGTGCCACTCTTGTCATCTCCCTCGGTCCAGATTCGGAAGACTTCCTTAGCCTGCTGGCCAATTCTCAAGGTCGACGTCTTGATGATCAGCGAGTGTCTCTTCATTCGTTGCCTGGGATCCAAAATGGAGGTACCGCGTCGTCATCGACAGAGATGGCTGCGAGCCACTTGTGTTACATGGTCTCCAAAGTCCAGGTTGGCTCACATGCATAATATTGGACAGCTCTCTTTCATTTGTGTGCCACAAAGTCTTGACATGTTTTGCAGCGGCATCAGACTCATTTGATCCAATATTACAACAGTAAATGGCGTTTTACTGCCACAGGGTTCAAGGATGGATGAGCAGCGATGCTCTGCGACCCAAATCTCCAGGAATCTCGGTACCGTTCAGCACAAAGACCTTCCCAAATCCAACACATCTGATAACGCTCCGCAGAGGTCTGCCTCCTTTAACAGTGGCAAAACTGACCACCATCAACAAGTGAGTCGTGCTTCTTAATGCACACTTTTAGAAATAGAAATAGAAATAGAAATAGACTTTATTGTCTTTGTATGTTACACACACAACAACATTTGGGGAGCTACTCCGCATGGTGAAAATAGTGCAAAAGTTTACAACAATAAAAAATACACACATTTATATATAGATAAAAGATAAGAGGTGGGTAAAAAAGAGAGGTAGAAATAATTTAGCAGCGATAATTACTATACAGTGGTTTTAAAGTGGATGTGCGTGATGGGAATATAAATATTGAAACAGAATGGAATATTGCACGTTCAATCAAGTTATCTTGTGTTTTCGGAATACTTCAAGATCCCATGACGTTTTGTTTTAAATATTAATTCGACAAAAAATTGTATTTTAATTGTGTCTGCTGTATAACTTTGTGTGGCAGCTTCCGTTGGATGAGCATTACTCACGTTGTCTCGTTCATTTTCTGTCCTTTCTAGGAGGCATCTCAAGCCGAGCAGGAGGACTTCCTCAAAATCATAGGTCGTGCCCAAAGTGGACGTATGGAAGAGCAACGTTGCTCTTTACAACCGAGCAGAAGTACACCTGCGTCGCCCACACACAATGGACATGCTTTAAATCATGTAAAAACAGGTCAAGAGAACACACAGGGCACTTAAGGTCAAGTACGTGTTGTCTGCCAATGACATGTCGCAGAAATAACCCCCACCCCTCACCACAACAGGTGCAGAGGCTGATGCATTCTTCAAAATCCTTGCCTCCAGTCAGGCTCGGCGACTAGACGATCAGCGGGTTTCACTTCCCACCCTGCCAGGGATAAGTGGGAGTAATAGCAAGGCTGGGATTCCAGTGAGTTACACAAACTCTAATTATTGGTGCAGCAGACATACTTTATATTACCTTATTGTATTATACTCAGAGAACAAAGCTTTGTTAACGTGACAACATTTGCCAAATCAACTATAATAATAACCCCAAGCGCTGCCATTTAATAAGTCAAAGCTAATAGTAGTGGAATACTTGACATTTTATCTCTTTATTTTAATTTGTATTCTGTCAGGCTTGTCCTCCAATCATCACTTTGGCACCGAGCACACCAACAACCCCAAGGAAGGACCGACCAACCTCTCAACCACAAGCATCTGGCTCTCCGAGAGCCCTGCCCAAATCTGCCTCATTTACCCCTGGAACAGAGTATCAGAAGAATCTTAATTCTCCAACCCAGGTAAAATGTTCAGCTCCAATATAACTGTTATGAATAATGTGGTAGTGTGACTGCTAAGAGAAAAACACAAACTTTTAATCGTGTAATTTAGAAATGTATACCGCTAAGCCATGCAGTGGTTCTACAATTATTTGAACTGAAGGACATCAACTCAATATAAGTGCAAAAGATATCCGTTAGCGTTTTAAGGTGAGTATGTGAAACTCCTTTTTGTGGATCCCGATGTTCATTTCAGCCACTGATATAGGAAAGTTGATAATTATGAAAACCAAAACACTGTGTATTGATTAAATATTAGCTTCTTTTTTATATTCTACAGGTAACAGTGAGGGTGTCCATGAGCTTCACACCACACCAGGTAAGGTCATCGGTCACTTGTGCAGATTTTGAGGTATTGACTTCCAAGGTTATTGTCTGAATAAAAGATGTATGACTTTATTCGTTCTTACTGGAAACTTTTATTTGTCAAAGGGGGAGGAAAATGCCGATCAGCAATGTACATTCCCAGAGGTTTTCCTCACTCTAGGGGCCCCAGGTGATACCTTTGTGATCCCTGTGAGCCCGGGACCCGGGAGACCGCTGTCCTTCAACTTAAACCTTGTCCCAAAAGAAGATGTTCAGTCCAGGTATCATTCTCCAAGACGTGCAAATCCCAGGAAAGCCCACTCAAAGCCATCATCTCCTAATCCAGTTGCAACCAGAAAAGCACATCGTGCTATGTCGAACCCACATGAACAGGGGAAGCCGGTGACCTGCCGTATTAGTCCAGATGAGGACTGCTTCTCTCTGATTGAGAAGATTCACATGGCCCAGCTGCAGAAAGGGATGGCTCAAGGAGGACAGAAATATAAAGGGGATCCTGATAAGGGGAGGGCCAAGGCAGCAGAGCAAGGAAAGGGAAAGTGGGGTGGAAAGAAAGATAGAAAGGATGATGAGTAAACAATAGTTAAATAAACAACACTGTAAATTGCCTGTCATGGAAAACAATAAAAAAAGGAAATGTGAGCCGCCTGAAAACAACTCACTCATTCCAAAAAATGCTTGTAGTTTGCCTGTACCCTCACTTATTGAAGATTTTGAGATTTTAGGGGGAGTTCAGCTCAAGATTATTATTAATTCATCAATGAATTCATTCATTTATTATTACTATTATTAAGCTTTACTCAGCTTTGGGCAATCTTTTTCTACTTTGCCAGTTAAATGTGTCAACAATTGTCATTGTATATATATCACTGGTTGCTTTGCCTTTTCCAATGTAAAAGCAGTGTATGTGGTTAAGATCATTCGGATTTAGCTGCTTGTCCAAAGGGAGGAACTGTTGGTAGGCTGTAATCAAATCCACAACTCTAGTAGATTATGTGGAACAGAAAAACCATTCATAAAACCTGATGACCTGTTATGCCCACTCTTTATTAGGTGATCCACATCATGGAACATAATAATAATGGAGGGTTGGAGGTTTATTATGCGTCTAAATTACAACACACGATTGGATCTTTCCATAAATTGAGGGACACACTTTAGGACATTTGAATATTTATTTTTATTTATTGAAGTTTTTCCACACAGCGATGCTCATATTGTATGAACTTGATTGAGAGTCGACGACTGGACCCAGCCTCTTATTCAGCAGAGTCACTCCCCTGAAAGTAAGAGGGATAATAAGTACTCGGTGGCAGTGTTTACATGGATGCATAGTAGGAATATAATGTCTTTCATTGTGTAAAAACCCGTTCAAACTTGAATATTACATAAGGGAAGGTGATTTTTCAACAAAATTACTTGTGGAACAGTAGAATACAACTAGTTGTTCGAGCAATTACTGTCAGGACGCGCTGAATACTATGTGAATAGTAAATAAAGGATGCTGTCAACATGGATGCAAAAGATACCTTTCCAACATCACGGCTCTTGACTCTCATCTTGTTGACCTGAGTCTCAGCGATGTCGGCGCGCTCCTGGGCTTCTTCCAGCTCATGCTGAACCTTTCTCAGTCTGGACATGTGAGTGTTGGCCTGCTCCTCCTGTGAAATATGTAGAGTCGCGTTACTCTATTCATGAATGGAAACCTGACTATGAATGCAACTCTTAAGGTTCCTTTCAAACACAACTGACTCACAGCCTCCTCAGCCTGTCTCTTGTAGGACTTGACTTTGAGCTGCAGCTTGTCCACCAGATCCTGAAGCCTGTGAACGTTCTTCTTGTCCTCCTCAGTCTGCACGGATCCCGAAATTGTCAATTAACAGCGTCCGAAAGCAAAATCCATAACTTTCCCATTATGTTGTGTTTTTTTTTACAATCATGTTTACCTGGTAGGTCAGCTCCTTCACTCTCCTCTCATATTTGCGGACTCCTTTAACAGCATCTGCTCCACGTCTCTGCTCCCCTTCAACTTCAGACTCCAGCTCACGCACCTGTAATGAAATTATAAAAAGAAATGGCAACAAAATGATTTAAGAGCAAGAAAGACGGAGTTTATACAATACGTTTAATGTGCTATTATCCTTTAACTAATCTCTGTGCATTTGTGGATAGGTCATACCCTGGACTCGAGTTTCTGGAGCTGCTTCTTGCCACCCTTCATGGCGAGGTTCTCGGCCTCATCCAGACGGTGCTGCAGGTCCTTGACGGTGACCTCCAGGTTCTTCTTCATCCTCTCCAGGTGAGCACTGGTGTCCTGTTCCTTCTTCAGCTCCTCAGCCATCATGGCAGCCTGAATGGTGATTCAGGTAGTTCATTTATTATCAGTAGTAAGTGGTTCATCGTAATTGGTAAAATCATTTGTGTATTCAGCAGACTAACATGATAAGTTAAGTTAGAGATGCAAACTCACATCCGTGATGGCCTTCTTGGCCTTCTCCTCAGCATTCCTTGCTTCCTGAACAGAATCGTCAACTTCACCCTGAACCTGGACAAGGTCAGACTCCAGCTTCTTCTTGGTGTTCATGAGACTGGTGTTCTGGATGTAGGAGAAACGTTAGTCATTTTTACGTTTAATTGAATGAACATAGTGTATTTTTCTGTGAACTTCCCTTTCTTTGTATTTTTTGAATTGAAAACAAACCTGAGAGTGAAGCAGGCCGACACGCTCACTAGCATCAACCAGCTCCTGCTCAGCCACTTTGCGTCCTCTCTCTGTCTGTTCCAGAGCGACTCTCAGCTCCTCAATCTCAGCGATCATGAGGCCATTTCTGCGCTCCACCATGGCAACCTGCTCCTTCATGTCGTCATGTGATCTCACGGCATCATCAAGGTGCAGTTGGGCATCCTGATGATGAAAAGATAAGGAGTCAACTTTCTTTTTACCTGAACATTTCTTCTTTTAATATAGAAGTAAATCAATACTGACCTTGAGCTGTCCCTGGACGTTCCTCAGTTGTTTCTGGGCCTCAGCAGCCTGCCTGTTTGCATGGCTCAGCTGGACCTCCATCTCATTCAGGTCTCCCTCCATCTTCTTCTTGACTCTCAGGGCATCATTCCTGCTCCTGACCTCTGAATCAAGAGTGCTCTGCAGGGCGTCCATCTGCCTCTGGCTGTTCCTCTTGATCTGCTCCATCTCTTCATCCTTCTCTGCCAGCTTCCTGTCAACCTCTCCTTTAATCTGGTTGAGCTCAAGCTGAATACGGAGAATCTTGGACTCTTCGTGCTCTAGTGTGCCCTGTAAATTACATGAGTACTAAAATCACAGCTGAATTCATAATAACAAATATATTTGAAATATGTGCCACAGATCACAACATTAAATGAACTTCTGTAAGAACAAGCAAAATAAATATAGGAGGAAACACCTCTGCTTCCTCCAGGGCAGTTTGAATCTCAGACTTCTCAGTCTCCACAGTCTTCTTGGCTTTCTCCAGCTCGTGGATGCTCTTTCCAGTCTCACCAATCTGTTCAGTGAGGTCTGAGATCTCCTCTGTAGTCCAAAACACAATTCAGTTAATTACAGAAGCTACCCTAAAAGGTAGTTGGAAATGGTAAAATTCTTAGTTTTAGTGAGATCCACATACGCTGCAGGTTCTTGTTCTCTCTCTTCATGGTCTCCAGATGATCCAGAGCCTCCTCATAAGAGTTCTTCATCTTGAACAGTTCAGTGCTGAGAGAGCGGGCCTCCTTCTGGGCTCCCTCCAGCTCTGCCTGGCCTTCTTCATACTTCTGTTTCCACTCTGCAAGGACCTTTTGTAAAGTTAAATAAATGGATCAATTAAGTGCTGATAAACCTGGTTTGGATTTCCAGTTGAATTATTTACCTTATCAAAGTTCCTCTGCTTCTTGTCAAGATTGGCAGCCAGAGAATTAGCTCTCTCCACATCAATCATGAGGTCCTCCACCTCACCCTGCAGCCTCTGCTTGGTCTTCTCCAAAGAGGCACATTTGGAGTTCACAGCCTCAATGGACTCCTCCGCCTCCTGCAGACGCTGGGCAAGCTTTTTCCTGTCAGGAGGAATAATATGTTAGTATTTAATAATGTGAAATGATATCATTTATAATAGGAAATGGTTAATATTACAATGCATTTATTTGTATAAAAATGTAAAAGGATTAACGTACTTGGACTCCTCCAGCTCCTCAGTGCGCTGGATAGCATCAGTCTCATATTTGGTTCTCCACTGAGCCACCTCGCTGTTGGCCTTGGACATTCCTCTCTGCAGCTCAGCCTTGGCCTCCTGCTCCTCCTCAAACTGCTCTCTGAGCAGATCGCAGTCATGGCGAGCAGACTGAACGGCATGAGCCAGAGCATTCTTGGCCTATGAGTTCAAGATAGGCAACACGAAAGTGTATATCTGGTAATATTCCGAGGCACATACTTCAAATGAACAGTGAAAGTACTACATCAGAGTCATTATTATTTTACTGTACTACATTTTACGCGGTCACAGGACATAGATTTATAAAAAATGCTAATAGCAGCTGCAGCAGGGAAGACGCTGCTCATTGGAACACCCTGTAACCATGGCTAAGGACAGCATCAACAACTGTGCAATGTGTGGTTATGAAGTTATATTATGAATACGATATGACGATCATCTTAATTTAAAGATGTTAAGATCTAAGCAGTCATGTCAGCGATAGAGTTCCTAATAGACACATGACACTATGATGGGACGGTGCTAACGTAAGATCTTGTACCTTCACTTCCTCCTCAATTTGTCTCTTGAGCTCCTCGATCTGCTGAGTGTAAGCCTGTTTGCCTCTGGTGAGCTGGGAAACAAGAGCTTCCTTCTCCTCAATTTGACGAGTAAATTCACCTGAATGAACAAGAGGAATGAGGCATGGGCCATGGAAGAAACCATAAAAAAAAATGATTCTAGTTCTAGGAATGATGTTATCCTTTTTTGGTCAGTTTCACAGGAACTAAAACATAAGTCTTGCTTTAATATTAGTTTTATTTTTATTTTTTTTCTATTATAAAAGGATTGTTTAGCATTGCCACATATGAGCTTTCTGGATTTTCATTCAACGTAGTCTGGTTTTAGACACTTTTGCATTTCTGGATACACACCATTCTCTGTTTGCAGTCTTGCCCTCTGGGCACTCAGGTCATTAAGTTGGCGAACATTCTCATCATTTTTGGATTTAATTTCACTTAATTGATCTTCAAGACTCCTGCACATTTTCTCCAGATTAGCCTGTAATCAAGAGGCAATTGACATGATTATTATGAGAAAATGAGTTATTAAATTGCTTTCCATCTAGACCATTGTGCACACCTTTGCTTTGGCAACTGCCTCCATGTTGCTGGAGAGGTCATCAATCTCCATCTTGTACTCGCTCTTCTCCTTCTCCAGCTTCTGCTTGACGCGCTGGAGGTTGTCGATCTGCTCACCCAGTTCAGCAACGCTGTCAGCCTGCTTCTTGCGAAGAGCTGCGGCCGTAGCTTCGTGCTGCAGGGTTGACTCTTCCAGGTCCCGACGCAGCTTCTGGAACTCAGCCTCACGCTTCTTGTTCATCTCAATCTGAGCCGCTGTTGCTCCACCGGCTTCCTCGAGCCTCTCACTGATCTCCTCAAGCTCCCTGGAGAGGTCCGCCCTCTGCTTCTCAACCTTAGCCCGAGCAGCCCTCTCGGCCTCAATCTCCTCTTCCAGCTCCTCAATACGAGCCTAGATTTGATGATTGTAACATCAAAAATGCTTGTTGACTTAAATGTGTGGTTTTGCATTCACTAACACAAATAACTGTGTGAAATAAGGTTACCTGGAGCTCCTTGATCTTCTTCTGAAGCTGAGCACCAAGAGACTGCTCATCCTCAATCTTGCTGAGGAGCTGACTTATCTCAAAGTCCTTCCTTCATGCGGAGAACAAAAAAGCTTTTACTGCTATAGTTCTAATTGTTATTAGCATTGTTATTAGCATTAGCGTGACACTTGAAACAAAAACCTACTTCTTGATTTTCTCATCAGACTGCTGCTTGTCATTCTCCAGATCCATTATGGATTCCTGGGCCAGTTTCAGGTCTCCCTCCAGCTTTCTCTTGGCTCTCTCAAGGTCCATGCGGAGTTTTTTCTCTTGCTCCAGTGATCCCTCAAGCTGCAAAATAACATTTATCAATTATAGTTGATTTGCAGCATTGGAATGACAAACTCGATCAATTCTAGGGGTCTTGGGGTTGTTGGGGGGAAAGGCGCCTGTTTACTCACATCGTCCACTTGCTGTTCCAGCTTTGTCTTGGCCTTGGTCAGAGTGTTGACTTTGTCCTCCTCTGCCTGGAGATCATCCAGAGTTTGCTGGTGGCTCTCTTGGAGAGCTTTCTTCTCCTTGGTTAACTTGGCAATAGACTCATCTTGAGATGCCATCTCTTCTGTTAGGTTTTTCACCTGAAATCCGTTTGAAAAGTTGAATGTTTCCCCCAAAGGTTTAATAATTAAATGGGCACAAAACACATTACGAAATAATTGTACATGGACGAATAAAATATACTGAACCTTGTTTTCCGTTGCGTGTTTCTCCTTCTCCACTTTGGCCAAGGTGAGCTCCAAGTCGTCAATGTCCTTCTTGAGCTCAGAGCATTCATCCTCCAGCTTCCTCTTCTTTGCAGTCAGCTCTGCATTGATTTCCTCCTCATCCTCCAGCCTCTCAGTTGTCTCTTTGAGCCTGGCCTCCATCTGGATCTTGCTCTTAATGAGCCCTTCACACCTTTCCTCTGCATCTGAGAGGTTCTCACCTTCCTATAGTGCATTTTGAACATAAAAACAAATAGTTTTCTTACCCACCGTCCAGGAGAGGCACTAAACAAGCTTGGAGATAGTGTTTGCCCATCCTATATCCCAGCAAATTCCATGTCAATTTTACTTACAGTAATCAACTGACGTCTATTCAATAAATGCAAAATCAGATCACATTTGTTTTTGCATACGTACAGATGCCACTTGCAGTTGCAGGTCATTCTTTTCCTGCAGCAGGGAAACCATCTTCTCTTCCAGTTCCTTCTTCTTGCCTAAGGCAGTACTCAGATCTGTTTGCATCTTCCCATAGTTCTCCTTCATCTTAACCAACTCCTTCTCAGTCTCAGCACTCTTCAGAAGTGGTTTGATCTTGAAGTACAGATTCATCCATGGCCAATTTTTCACATTCATGAATGAACGGATGTTGTACTGGATGGTGAAGATTGCATCTCTGCAAAACGACATTTATTTGTTATTGTTTTGTTTAACATCCCACATTGGAAAATTAAATATAGCAGTTCAGTATTGTGCAATTGTACCTCCTCTCCATCATCTTCACAAACTCCGTCCTCATCAGGTATCCTCTACAGAGGGCCTGAGTCATGGTCACCAGCGCGGCCAGTTTCTCATCTCTCATCTCCTCCAGGGTACCCAGCAGGCCAGCTTTGAAGAACACCTATGTTGTAAAGTAAAGGAAATATGTAATTAATGGAAGCTGCTAGACATATATGCACCTGCATATTATTATTATTATTATTATTATTATTATTATTATTATTATTATTATTATTATTATTATTATTATTATTATTATTATTATTATTATTATTATTGTACCTTTGTGTGCCCAAATTTGTACTGCGTGTGGTCCACATCAATGGAGCCCAGCAGCTTCTCTGAAGCTTTCTTGTTGTCAATGAACTGTCCCTCAGGGATGACACTTGCGTTCAGCACTTTGTATCTAGAAGAGAAAATCGTGTTATTTAATTTCTCCTCTGGAATTTGCCTGGATTTTCTACATTATTGTAACCTGAGTTTGTTATTCTAAAAGATCACCTCTGCTTAAAGTCAGCGTAGAGGATTCTGCTGGGGAAGCCCTTTCTGCAGATTCTGATGCCTTCAAGCACACCGTTACACCTCAGCTGGTGGATGACCAGGAAGTTCTCCATAAGACCTGAGTGTTGGAAAAGCATATCATTTAAAACAATTTGATTACACCACAGTTGAACATAACATGCAATAAGTTGGACAGTGAGGTTTACCCGGAGTCTTTGTCTCATTGGGAATCAGGCAACGCACAAAGTGAGGGTGAGTGCTCCTCAAGTTGGTCATCAGCTTGCCTAAGTTCTCCTGTGGATGAAAAAAAAAATCTATTTAGTTTTACTGTAAAAAGTACGCCCATCTATTTAAACTGAACCGGGATATTTTGATGGTGTGAAACACACCCTGAAAAGGGCAGAGACAGTCTGGAAGGAACCACCCTTCTTCTTTCCACCACCCTTTTTGCCACCGCCACCAGCAGCCTCTGCTTTTAAAAAGATAATACAATACATTCCACTCTTCATTTAGTATCCAGGCATATTGTCCTAAAGAAAACCTAATACTTGAAACGAGTAAATGAACTTGCATATTACACATAACACAGTGTAATTGCTTCTTACCGTCAGCTCCAGCATGAGCTGCATACAGTAAGCAAAGCAGTTTGTTTGAAGATTTCTGGTACAGCTGAACAACTGAGTCATTCAGGGGGTCCTTGTTCTTGTCCAGCCAGCCAGTGATGTTGTAGTCCACTGTACCAGCATAGTGAACCAGGGAGAAGTGAGCCTCAGCCTTGCCCTTTGCAGGCTTTGGCTTCTCAAAGGCCTTCGTCTTGCCAAGATGCTGATCATGCAGCTTGTTCTTGAAAGAGGTGTCGGAGGCCTTGGGGAACATGCACTCCTCTTCAAGGATGGAGAAGATGCCCATTGGCTGAGAAAAAAACATTTCACGTTTTTGGTTTAATAATAGCGTAATTTTCACTTTGACCATAAAAAAGAGGATTCACGCTACGTACCTTCTCAATAAGCTCAATGCAGGCAGCCAAGTCCATACCGAAGTCAATGAACTCCCAGTGAATGCCTTCCTTCTTGTACTCTTCTTGCTCCAGGACGAACATGTGGTGGTTGAAAAACTGTTGCAGTTTCTCATTGGTGAAGTTGATGCAGAGCTGCTCCAAGCTGTTGTACTGTGATCAGGGAAAGCTGCTTAGTTTCATAGCAAAATTGTGTACAACCTTTACAATGCTGAAATATTTTAACTACTCACATCAAATATCTCAAATCCAGCAATGTCCAGCACTCCAATGAAATATGACCTGGCCTGCCTGGTGTCCAGCATCTCATTGATACGGATGACCATCCACAAGAACATTTTCTCATAGACGGACTTACACAGAGCACTGACAGAATTGTTGACCTTGAAATAAGAGGGAAAATTGTCAGTTTTGTTTCTTCCTTTCATTTGTTCCTCGCACATTTGTTTCGAAGAATGTTTCAGGAAGTCATTTTACCTGTGGAACGGTCTGACCTTTGGTCACCATCTCATTTCCGACCTTGACTCTTGGGTAGCACAGACATTTGAGCATGTCAGCGGAGTTCAGGCCCAAGAGGTAGGCGATTTTATCAGCCACTGATTGAAAGAAAAATGTTTCCATAGTTTGTTCCGATGGCAGCCATTCTCATGCAATTTGCCTTTTCGAAATTAGTTTTTTTTTTGTATTTTAAATCACCAGACCTTTGTGGGTGCAACATGCCACGTGAAATGTGTCCCACTGTTGTGGTAGCGTGATTACATTTTCACAGTTCTAAATTGTTCTAAATGAACTCTCTGTGAGTTGCTTTAGTTGTAAGTTTACCAGCTGTAATGTGTTTTGATGTAATATCACATCATACATATATTTACCCTCGTTGCCATCGGGCTCAGCCTGCTCTTCACGCTGCTTCTGCTTGAATTTCATGTTGCCGTGATGTATCACAGCACCAGTCAGCTTGTAGATGGCAACCTTCTCCTCACCAGTGAATCCCAAGATGTCAATAGCGGTCTGCAATTAATGCAAAGCGCATCATTTTAGAAACCCAGTTCTTTGACCTTCATCTGATGTTATTTAACAATTACTATCGGCATACATCTGTTGCAATGAACTCATCCACATCATTGATGCTCTTGACAGTGATTTCACCCTGACTGATCATTGGATAATCATAGGGGTTGGTCGTGATCAGAAGAGCCTCTGCAAGACGGAAGCAAAAAAATATGTGAATATATGGTTTTGTGACTCTTAATTCTTCTGTATAATTTATATTTTCCTTTTTTTTTTCCTTACCCAGGAGCTCCGGCTTGTGGCCAGTCATCAGCTGATAGAAGATGTGGTAGCTTCTCTCAGCGGACAACTGGAAGGTGACGCGGGACTTCTCCAGCAGGTCTGTGGGTAATATTTGATGATGAATGCACATCAAACAAAGCATGGCACTGTGTTAGTCATTTGTCAGCCACAAAAAAGGGGGGAAAAAATAAATAGAACCTACATGTTTCAATATCAGCTGAAGACAACTTGCCAGTAGATCCGAAGTGAATTCTGATGAATTTACCCTGAACATTTGACCAGACGTGTCAGTTTGACTGAAAGTTGGAGGATATAAAGGTCCGTATAATCAATACTTACAAAACGAGAAGAGTTGTCATTCCTCACAGTCTTAGCATTACCATACGCTTCCAATAGAGGGTTGGCTGCGATGATTTGATCTTCCAGTGAACCCTATAGAGTATATAGTCATTAAAACACCATACAAAATATATCATTGAGAAATCATTTACTTTAGAAAAGGTTTTAAGCCGTCCACCAATTTTACCTGTATTTTGCCAGCAGTCTCTTTCTTACCGCCAGCTACTGCAACTGTTGCAAAGTACTGGATGACACGCTTGGTGTTGACAGTCTTTCCTGCACCAGATTCTCCACTGGGGAATTAAAGGACAATCCTCAATCAGCATTATAGTCAGGAAGTTTCTAGAAAAAGTTGCCTATTACTCACGTGATAAGGACAGACTGGTTCTCACGATCTAGAACACAAGCAAAGCTGTATATAAGTTTTTTCTTTAGTCATCCTCATCAAATTCTGTGGTGGCCCCTAAAATGAAAAGAACTTACCCGTGAGCATAAACTGATAGGCATTGTCAGAGATTGAGAAGATGTGGGGTGGCGCCTCAATCCTCTTCTTGCCCCTGTATGCCACAACAACCTGAGTGTCGTACACAGGAAGCCACTTGTAGGGGTTCACGACGACACAGAACAGGCCAGAGTAGGTCTGTTTAACCCAAAAGGAAAGCATTGTCACATTTGATGCCCAGGCTGTTCGGACATAGGCACAGCACATCGTAGGATTCAAGCTTACGTAGATCATCCAGGATGCAAAACGCTCTTTGAGGTTATACAGCACAGATGGCTCATTGAGGTGGGTCATCATGGCCATGTCCTCAAGCTTGTCAAACTTGGGAGGGTTCATGGGATGGATGTCATCCTCTTTTACTGTGACAGTCTGACAGGAATTGCAACAAAGAAAACAACCCGTTTAACATTCGATACAATGACATTATATGATCATTATTATCTCAAAAAGCCAAATATGTTCCAATTGATTTGGAGAAGTGTCTGTCTGTTGTCTATATGCATGCCCTCTATATGGTCTGTAGTACATTTGTAGTTTAGTATTTGGCATTATTACACATACCTTTCCTGTAATGGTCTCAACTGTGACTTTGCCACCGTCTTTTTTGGTTACTTTACCCTTGAGATACATCTCTTCAGCGTCAACCACAAAGTAGGCAGTTTTGGCGTCAAATGGTGTGGTTTGAGCCTCAATCCTCTCCTTCTCTGGCTTTCGGAGGTAAATGGCCGCAGGGCCATAGGCCTGCATCTCTGCGTCTGTGCTCATGATGGCGCCTTAAGGGACTGAAATTTAATTAAGGAAATGTTTCTATTTCTTAGATGGCAACACTCTGTTAGTAGGCTGTATTTTCAATGGGTCCACATCTTAAATTACAAATAAACTTCACCCCCTATAGTCCCAACAGAAGCTTCAATACTGTTGGATCTGTCCAACAAAACCCTTTTGAGAAGCTGTCAAGCATGATTAAATTAATCAATTTAGTTTAATATTGATGATTGATGATTAATAGTTATTCATTCATTATTTTAAATGATTAATACTTTTGAAAAATTACAGGCTAACATCCCAGTTGTATGCAATACCATGTGGAACAGGATTAAATTATTGATATTATCATGGTTAAATGATGCAAATAAACATTCTTGAAAATACGTGTCAAAAATAAATTAATTTTTCACAACATTTACCAACCAGTTGTTGTACTCACCTGAGTTGGAAGGCTACCAGTTATTGACAGTCCAAAGAAGCTTCTTTTATAGAGGCAGGACTGTCTTCTCGGTAGGTGTGCCCTTCTCAATTTGGTCATGTATTCTTGTCATGTTGCCTCTAATCCTGTGACATTGACATTTACAGTGGTTGTATTTCCTTGTGTGTAAATTTGCAGGGGTAGATATTTATGCCAGGTGCCCAAAATTAGAGCTCAAATTGTTTAAGTTATTACAATTATTTGAAAAATGAATTATTCAAAATTGAATTAAAAAACAGTTGTGTTTTAAGCTTAAATAATGTGCATAATTTAAAATAGATTTTTTTTCATGATTAAAATTTATTTTAAAAAGCTACTTTTAACACAATTTTAGTTTATACATTTTATATCTTTTTTATTGAACACATTGCAGAATAATATTTATATTATTATTATATTTATATTTATATAGTAAAGATATCGGTTGAGTATTTCATGATTTACAACTCATACACTATTTATTCTAATATATTCATATTATATAATATATCATTTTGGAGAAGGACTGGCCTGTACCTGGTTTACAGTTACAGAACATTCACGCACTATACCAATAAAACAATTTCAAATATTTCATAAATTGTTAAAATTCATTTTTATTATCTAATTATATATCATTATTTGTTTTATTTACATTTTACAAGTATCAAATATCACTAGTAGTTACTAGGCAGCTTAGATGAAATTCATTGACCACTGGCTTTAGTGGTTGATACACTAGAAAATAAACTGTATGCTTTCAATTACACACATAGACCCGTCACTTCGGGTTTTGCACCATACATTTGCATTTGTTCTTAAGAATGCTCTTAATGCCGATAAAGTAGTAATTCTCTTAGATGAGTATGTCATGGCAGGTGCAGGTTGTGGTTTTGGAGAAGCATGTAAATGTCACTGGTATATAGTTGCAGGACTGAACATCTCAGATGTCTGAATTAAATGGAGGCTGAGCACCATTCCATAAGAGCTGATGAAGGATTACAAATCACCTTGGAATGGAAAGGATGAGCAGTTGCCATCCAGGCTATGATAAGACCCAAAATAATTCCTCTGCCACTAAACAAAATGTTGGAGATGCCAAAACTATAACAGTACGATGAATAATAAGCCTGTCCAGGACTTGTACATTTACATTTTACATTTTTAAAATAATAGCAGGACGAAATTAAATGAGTAGCCTTGTTAACATTCTTTTAGATCACAATCTTTTTAGATCTATATGGTTAAGTGAAGTGTTTTTATTACCTATTACGTTTACCTAACCTGTCCTTAACAATGACCTTGAGGAATGTCACCCTTATGACCTCAATAAGTAGGTGAGCTATTGTACAAACATGTTTTGCTCCCATGCTATTCATGTAACGTCAGAGGTTTTTTTTTAGTCAAGATGTTGAGAGTTTTTTTTATCATGAAATATTTTTAGATGACAGAGACGAAAGATTTTGATTTTTAGCTCAGTAATGCTTCTTCGTCATATAAATATGAATCTATTGTTCCACTATCTAAATATAAATCGATTGTTCCACAATGTAAATATGAATCTATAGTTCCACAACATTCATCTAGTAACAGTTTGAAGCAGATATTTTTACATATGGCATGTGCGACCTTTCTATGCACTGTGTCACCTTGCATATGAATCATTTTGTACACACAGTGTCCATTCTAAGAGTTGTCATCTGGTGACAGAGTGCGCCACCTGATTTGAGTGGCCATCACAAACTATGATATCCAAAACAAAGTATTTTGTATGACCTTGAGTGTAAAGATTCTTACATATGACTATATGTGCCAGGCCCATAAGCTGAAATATAACATACCATATTCGTGTGGTGAGGAGGAGCCTCACACTAGAAGAGCCAAAGTTGGTGTTTGATTCTCCTGGCTTCATTTGTTCTATCTGAATAAAAAGCACAGAGGCTGATATTTCAGGAGCTAGGTAGTTGACAACTTAAAAATTCAACATTCTAACGTGCAATGCAGCAATTTGTGACGGCAAAAGTGTTTACGAAAAGGACAATAAAAGTTAGAGATGTGACCTTGAACATTAATAACACATTATTATGCCATGGACATTAAACATCAAAAGGATTTAGTTTTGGTCATTATCTTATTTTTTCTGTCAACTTTAATAGTTTCAATTTTCCAATTTTGTCAAGCAAACAGTTGTGTAGGCCTTCTAGTCGATTCTCAAATCAGATGAAGATATCGAATACATTGGCTGGACCAAAACTGTGCCATGAATGAGACGTGAAACAGTATTAAACTAAAGTTGTTTTTTCTCCAGTTTAAGCATATCATTGAGGTATGCCAATTTTCTCAGTCATACTAATGAGACACACAGACAGCTGTGATGAAAGGAAACACCAGGGCTTCAGACTGTCATCTGATAATGTCTCTTTAAACAAAGGAAGTTGTCTTTAGCCGAAAACCCCCTACAGTTGTCTTCGCACAACAAAGCCTTGTGAACTTCTAAAAATACCCTGGCACTCGATTAGAAAACCAGCTATTGTGCACTGTCCACATAAATAACATCTGCCTCGGGATTCCACAACACCTGTGCTTTTGTAAGGGTTTAGTTCCACAAAGGCAATACAACCTTTGAAGACTGTTAATTAATACGTCCAAGTTGTAATATGGAGCCTTTTATATACAGTATATATCCATCCATGCCCTTCAAATTTGGACTTTTTGATACTGGTGACAAAAAAATAAATATAATAATAATAATAATAATAATAATAATAATAATAATAATAATAATAATAATAATAATAATAATAATAAAACCTGGTCCTTAAAGTATTGCTCCTGGCTGATGTGACCTTTATTGTGAACCAGGATTCATTTTGATATAAGCCAGTCAGCACTGTGTTTATGAATGAGCTGAGTTGGCAACCAGGACTGATCATAATTTTAGATCGCTATTGAGGTTTCTATTAATTTATCCTGACTGTCACACAAGCCAGGAAGTAGCAACAGGAGTACAGAGCATTTGAATTCCTGCAATGGTTTTGAGCTTAGATTGAGGCAATTGTCATTCCGCGACAGTGAGTGTCTCACTGTTTTAAGTGTCACTGGCTCTCCATAACCTCAGACAGTGTTGTGTCCGTGGTTTCAGTTTCAGATTTTGTGAATTGATTTGTGTATGCTGTATTTTTTATTAACCTTGGGAACTATGTTAATGAGCCAAATAGTATGCTGTTGTGACAATGCGACAAAAATAACAAATTAAACTAAATAATAAAGTATTTCTATGATAGCTGGCCTGATTCCTAAACTTTCTACCTAATACATATAGTTCAGTAGATAATTCTTCTTTTTTTTTTTTTTTTTTTTTACAATTTATCTGTGTTTTTAAGGATACTTGAAAATGATAATATTATATTAGAATAAATCACATTAATGTCTAATATGCAAGTTATGTTCACAGTTTGCTTTACTTAATTTTCATGTATTTGTTTTCCAATAAATACAGCTCCATATGCTATAGCTGCTGCTTTGAACCCAATTTGCACAATAAATTGTTAAAAGTGTAAACACAGTAAATTACAATTACTAAGATGCTAAATGTTTATTGAACTATTACAATGTACACTATAAGAATTCAACAGTTGGTTCATATTTTATGACCTCTTTTACATGACTTCATGGATGTATTCTCCTACTCGGATTCGCCCTGAAAAAAACAAAAAAAGAAAATGTATATAACGTTTTCAATAATGTAACTTCTAAGGAGTGTTAAAAGGTTGTTTCATTGTACATCTGGCTGAGAACTTCTGCAAGCAGTTCTGATACTTTGTCAGCACAGCATATATAATAACGAGACACCCCTAATCTCAACTGAAGTAAATCTTAAACATTTTTGGTCGTATGGTCGGTTTGAATATTACCTTTCCAGCATCACGGCTCTTGGCCCTCATCTTGTTGACCTGAGACTCAGCGATGTCGGCGCGCTCCTGAGCTTCTTCACTCTCATGCTGAATCTTCCTCAGTCTGGACATGTGAGTGTTGGCCTGCTCCTCCTGTGATTTCAGAGATACAGTATGTTTTTAGTTGTTTCAATATTCCAACTAATTAGCTTGGCCTCTTTGTCATTACTGACGTGCGCTATCTTTCCATATGTTGCTCCAACAAAACATTTAACTCACAGCCTCCTCAGCCTGTCTCTTGTAGGACTTGACTTTGAGCTGCAGCTTGTCCACCAGATCCTGAAGCCTGTGAACGTTCTTCTTGTCCTCCTCAGTCTGCACGGTTACATGATAAAACAGTAAGTGAGGAGGAACAGTGAGTCACAGGAAAGCCATCGTAGATATTTTGGAGAGAATTACCTGGTAGGTCTGCTCCTTCACTCTCCTCTCTTATTTGCGAACACCTTCAACTTCAGACTCCAGCTCACGCACCTGTAAAGAAATGACAAACAGTGCATCCGTTTTATGTGGGACTGATAAAAAAAAGTATACATTTATTCCACACAGTGAACATGTGATGTGTCTTCAAAATGATCTATTTTGAGTTTTTATGGATAGGTCATACCCTGGACTCGAGTTTCTGGAGCTGCTTCTTGCCACCCTTCATGGCGAGGTTCTCGGCCTCATCCAGACGGTGCTGCAGGTCCTTGACGGTGACCTCCAGGTTCTTCTTCATCCTCTCCAGGTGAGCACTGGTGTCCTGCTCCTTCTTCAGCTTCTCAGCCATCATGGCAACCTGAAATGGTAATTTCTTCTCAAAATTCCCTGTGGAACGCTCTGACCTTTGTTCACCATCTCATTTCCGGACATTAGCACAGACATTGTAGCATATCAACGGAGTTCCGGCCCAAGAGGTAGCCACTGATGAAAAGACACATATTAAGCTGTACAATGTAACAATACATATATAATATTATAATAATAATATAGTAATAGAAATTAATATTAAATGTACCCTCAGTGCCATCGGGCTCAGCCTGCTCTTCGCGCTGCTTCTGCTTGAATTTCATGTTGCCATGATGCATCTCAGCACCGGCTTGTGGCCAGTCATCAGCTGATAGAAGACATGGTAGCTCCTCTCAGCAGACAGCTGGAAGGTGACACGGGACTTCTGCAGCAGATCTACATAGAGGTATACTGTACATTCAAAGAAATTGAATTTGAAAGTATCGCATAACACCATGGAATACATCCAAAATATACTCCCCTGTTTACTGTGTTGCACTCTGCACGTAAGCCAGGCATTTAATAATTGTTACTACAAGCAAAGTGTGTTCTTAAAGAAAGGGATGCCAGGCCAACAGGTGTCATTCAGTATACTATAGGAGTGTGCATCACCGGCTGCAGATGTACACATTACACTTACATATCTCATTGTCAGCTGAAGAGAGTTTTCCAGAAGAACCAAAGTGGATTCTGATGAATTTACCCTGGAGAGCATAGTGGTATTATTAAGAACATTATCTCTTAATTTTTGCCTGAAATTACTCACAAACAACAGGAGTTGTCATTCCTCACAGTCTTGGTATTACCATAGGCCTCCAGCAGAGGATTGGCTGCAACAAGTTGAGTGCTCATGATTGCACTTTAGTGCAAGACTATAAATATGAAAGATTCAAAAACAAAGTTTGTAACATAACCAACACTCATTTACACAATTTGTTCTCTATTTTAAACAAGAGAGTCTTTACCTCAACTGAAACAAACGAAGAAAGAAAAAAATAAGATGAAATTTGTGAAATTCATACAAAGTAATGTAACAGAGACAAGTTAAAGGAATGGCTTACCTGTCTTAGATGTCTGTCATTTGGGCTGGTGTTCAGGGGTGTTGTTTTTATATACCATTGGTCTGCCTCCTCAGCATGAGTGTCCCACTCAATTTGGTCAGGAATACTTGACATCTTGGTGCTCGATAGTGATATGCTCAGTGCATATACATGAACAAGCGTCTAAAGTCAACTGTATTTACAAATAACTTGAAGCATAACACCATCCATTTTATGTGATATTGGTTTCAATCAAATATTTCCTTTAGATGTACCAAATTACACCAAGCGATGTACTTAACTGATGTTAATATTAAATACGCATATTATGTGTTGCATTAAAATATATCAACAATGTTTAATTTGATCTAAAATGTGTTCATTCTGACACAACTACCTCTAAATATATATCTTGAAAATGTATAGTGTAATCCTGAGTGCAACCAATTAAATCATTATTAAGTTACCGGTAATACTTTTTGAGACTTGATAATAGTTATGAACAATGGAATGCACATACAACATATCCAACAGTAAATTGCAAAACTGCACTGAATTGCTTGTGGTTTATGTGTTCCAAAAAATCTAGACACTGTGACAAATGATTAAAGTTGACTCAGTTTATGGGAGGCATCTGTCTGTTCATTTGGAAACTGCAGCAAGTAATGAGGTTTAAATTTGGAGAAGCATTGAAATGTCACTGGTGTATAGTTACAGGACATGCATTTCTCAGATATGTGAACTCAAATTCAGGCCGATGATCTTTCCGTTCCCACTTGACAAGTGATACGTTTCTCCTTGAAGCAGACTTTGCTAAGTCAGATAATTTAACACTAGAAAAATAATACCTACAAATGGCATATATCTTTTGCTCTTAGGAATGGAAAGTAGGCAGCTTTTCAGTTTAAGGGTGTGACAAAATGGAGTGTCTGGCAGATGTTGTAATACATGGAAAGTCTGGGATCATATCCAGGATCAACTTGCATCGCCAAGTTTTGCAAGGACTTGGCTTATTATTTGCCATCTTACTTGCAGATCACGGGGTATTAACGTGGTCTAAAATAAATCCAGCTAAGGGAGGGAGCAGTGCTTCGTATTAGGCAAAGAGAAGGATATATTTATAGGACACATTAAGATCATTTTACACCGTATCCCAGGTTTGATGAGATTAATCTTCGTAAATGATCTGCACTGTTTAATCCTAAAAAAAAAAGGTGGAGAATAATGTCTGTTTAGGACAGGTAAAGCGGTTGCCAGGTATTTGTCCCTTGGCCCTTACCCTGGACGTCATGCGTGGCTAAACCCAAACTCAGTAAGTGCCCATTACTTGGCAAACAAGAGATATTGTGATATGTTGTGCTATGCGTTACATGTGAACATTAGGTATGTGTCTCAAACAGTTGTCTGCTGCACACGACTCTTACAGCAACTTCACTCATGGCAGAATGTACCCACATACACTGTCCTGATCCGGCTCTCGGTGGTAGGCTCACGCTGATCTTTAACCTGCACACACATGCCGTGGAGACTCCGTGAGGCTGAAGCTGTAATGGTGGTAAAAACAGAAGGATAAAGAACAAACCAGGAAATTTGGATTGTCTTTTCCTCTTCAAGCTAGTTATGATTTTCGTGAACCAGTACTGAAGCAACTATTGGTTAATAAAAGTGGGCCTACCATTAACTGACACATGTTCCAACATTAGTATTCTATTCATTTGGCAATCCCAGCTCGGATACACACGTTCACTGGCTTTGATGTAATTACTATCTGGCATTTATACAAATAGAACATCCTCTAAATCTGTTTATAATTTACATACTTAATATGGCAAGGAGATATGATGTGAGGGAGATATCGGATTTTATAACGGGACCATGAAATTTATTTGATGACAGTTCACATTTTCAATCAGGTTAAGGTTGTGATGCATGGACAGAAATAGAAAGGTATCTTGAAGTCTGGCCTCAAGTGTCGGTATGCCTGTGTAGTTGGCTGATATCATCAGTGAAGATTGACTTCTGTCCTAGCCATAGCAGACATAATAATGTGTTTATTAATGTAGAACGTATTGTTTTTGCAGTAAGTGTTTGAAGAGGCCTTTTGCGTGGTGTATGCACTGATGTCTTGGCTGGCTTTCTTGCCCTGGTCACATTGTAATTGGGTTTCATATGATGGAGTCTTTCTGTACACTTCATGCTTGCCGATCGCCCTTAAAGTGCTTCGTTATAGGACATGGGGTATTGCGTGCTTAACTTTCTATGAGGACATTGAGATTGGAGGCCATTACCAAACATTCAATGCATGTCTGGTATTAACTTAGTTACAGACTGGAAAATAACCTTTAGGTGCTTTATCATATAGCCAACATTTGATGCCTAACTATATTCCTCTTTTTGGCAGGGTTGGCTTTACTGTGGCAATTGTGGCTGGATGTATCCATTCAATCTCTGCAATCGTCCTATTCCGTCTTTTTGCGAATTTGTGAGTGGTGATTGTTGATGGTTGGGGATGTAGGTGTCAATATCGGCATTACTGGATGATCTTTAGCTTACTTTGCGCTATATTGTGGATTATAGAAAAGTTTGACTTATTTACAAGTTGCATCCTCATGTGTAGTTGTGCGTCAATGTCATTTCTAATATTTAAGTAAATTATGATTTTATGACATTTTTTAAGCTCAGGGTGTGAACATCTATCTCACTATTACATATATTGAAATATTTGTTTGTTAAGGTAAGAGATTAATAAAAGGCATCCTTTATTCATGAATGAGATATATAATTCAATGCAAGGTAAAATTATGAGCATATTTCTATTCAAGGTTAAGTAAAATATTTTGACGTTTTGATGTTTGTTGTCCATATGTTGTTATGTCAATGTTGGTGAAAAGAGTTATTCATACAACAAAGTTAGAAGATGCAGCTTCACCTTACTGCTGTGTTGAACTCTTTACTGAGATGTGAAACAGATAAAACACAGTAAATAATACTTGAAACAGTTTTATTAACTGACAATTCAACAGCTAGTCCATATTTTATGAACTCTGTCAAATGGTTCCAAAATAATGTTGTTTCTTACTCTGCAGAATCAGACTGGAAAAAAAGACAAAAATAAATACAATTATTCACAAAATTCAAAATATCCATTTCATGTATCGATACAAGGGAATTCTATATGTGACAATAGGCGTAATATACAATTCTACATTGTCCATTCAAAAGAAATCGAGACTTGTATAAGGAATATATTAATTAACCTAATGGACCTAATTTAATTAAATGTTTTTTTCATCAAATTAGATCTCATGCCTTACCTTTCCAACATCACGGCTCTTGGCCCTCAGCTTGTTGACCTGAGACTCAGCGATGTCGGCGCGCTCCTGAGCTTCTTCACTCTCATGCTGAATCTTCCTCAGTCTGGACATGTGAGTGTTGGCCTGCTCCTCCTGTGATTTCAGAGATACAGTATGTTTTTAGTTGTTTCAATATTCCAACTAATTAGCTTGGCCTCTTTTTCATTACTGACGTGCGCTATCTTCCCATATTTTGCTCCAACAAAACATTTAACTCACAGCCTCCTCAGCCTGTCTCTTGTAGGACTTGACTTTGAGCTGCAGCTTGTCCACCAGATCCTGAAGCCTGTGAACGTTCTTCTTGTCCTCCTCAGTCTGCACGGTTACATGATAAAACAGTAAGTGAGGAGGTGCAGCGAGTCACAGGAAAGCCATCGTAGATATTTTGGAGGGAATTACCTGGTAGGTCAGCTCCTTCACTCTCCTCTCATATTTGCGAACACCTTTAATAGCATCTGCTCCGCGTCTCTGCTCCCCTTCAACTTCAGACTCCAGCTCACGCACCTGTAAAGAAATGACAAACAATGCATCCGTTTTATGTGGGACTGATAAAAAAGTAAACATTTATTCCATACAGTGAACATGTGATGTGTCTTCAAAATGATCTATTTTGAGTTTTTAT